>JAOEHV020080107.1:0-16062 GCA_025447995.2 Isaurus tuberculatus
TTTTTCCCATGAAAACCATGGAAAGTTTGGGGTGCGGCTTATATGCGGGTGCGGCCTATCCGCGGGTAAATACGGTATTTTTTGATACATTTAAATGGGTTTTTCTTAACATAATAGAGCTCAATTTTTACAGAGACCTCGACTTTTGAGGGACAACTAAAAAAATTCTTGAATAAAAAGTTAAAAAACCAGAGGGATCCACGGCTACATTTTTTTCCGCCAATTCTTAAAGGAAAGAAGCACGACGACCTGTTTTCAAAAAGTAAGAAGTCACTGCTTAGAAATACCAAAAGCGATAAAATATATATTTTAGTCATGTGATGGATTGCACGTCTGGCTTTTGTTGGACGTGTGAATAGATGTTCCTTTTGTTGGCAAGACTGTATAAATTGTCAACCATCTGGATATTGTAGGCACAAAAGAAGTTATATTCCTGGCAATTGATTTTGATCTATGATGTATTTTAGTAAACTGCTGATAGATGAACTTTTCTTTTCTCTTTAGATGCTCAGATCAGACCTACAAAAAATCAAGGAGCAGCTACCAGTCTATTACCTGGCAAGAAAGAGATCATCACCAAACATGATCCAGTTGTCTGTGGTCGTAGGAATGTTCAAAATCTGGAAATGGTAAGATTTCTGCAACTGTCGTTTTAGTTACAAGTTTTTAGTTTATGTACATGCCCTGGAACTCCAGGTAAACCCTAGAACTTTTTCAGATCAGAAGTCTCTCAAAACACCTGGGAAAACCCTGGATCATTTTTTAAACCAGCTGGGAAAACCCCTGAAACACAAGTTGAAAACTGTCAATACTTGTACACATATTAAGTCAATTAAGTTATCAGTTTTGTTATTTTTTTCTTTGAAAAAGAAAACTTTTTTTTGATGTTTTAACATATTTACAATAGTTGAACAAACACTGATCTGTATTGCTGGTCAATTTTGTTCTGGGATAATTTAGCAATAGAATTTAAATTTTAATATCATATGTCGAAACACTTGCTGCTGATCTTAATGAAATTGATGACTAAATTTACAAGCATAACAAAGTTGTTACAAAAAGTTGTAATTATTAAATATTTATCAATAACTGTAGATTTATTAATTATTATCATCATGATTATTTTTATTTTAAATTTGTAATGCATCATTATTATTTTATTGATTATACAGTTGCCTGGATTAGCTGCTGGAGATATGAGAGGGAAGGACATGAATTTGAAGTTATCCAATAGTGTTTATAACACTCTTAAACAGCATTCATATCAAGAGGAGAGACGCAGCCATCGGGTACATGAAAAGAAAGAACATTCCACTCATGTAAGTATCATAAATGCTCAAAAAAGAAGTGTTTTATGTAGCCATTAAGGAAGAAAACATCAGACATCGCATAACTGTCCCAGCTCTCCACACAACACTGTCATAAGCATCCCCAAGCTCCAGTCTAAATACTCTGATTCTGATGTCCTCTTGTAGGACCTCCCGCCAGCTCTGCGTGGCCTTCATCGAGTCCAGGAACCCTCAACATGTAGGGAACAGACCCAACCAATCCATGACTTGCTCCACTGGACATGGCCAAACCATTTAAGACACTTCTGTCTGAGGGCAACATCAGCATCTTCAATGCAGAGCCTCAGACGGAGGTCCTGTGCACTGATTTCATTTGTAGGTTTTATGGTGCACATCCATAGCCCTCATTTTTCTGGAGCCACACCAGGTCGGTTCGTTTCAGGGGCCAGCATTCGCAAGCATATAGCACAAAAACTATTTTAATTTTAATTTCTTATTAGTTGGCTTATTGTACCTTTTAAAGTTTCTTCTGCTTGCAAATTTTTCTTTATTTTTGCTTGCTTGAAAAAAAAATACTCAACCCTGATCGATGTAAAGTTCCTACTAGGAAGGCCCACACATTTAGAATCTCCATTCCTCAACTCATAAGCCAACAATCTAAACCCCCCTTATCTAATGCACCCCAATATCATAACCCCCACCACTATGATAAACTCCCTATCTAATAAGCACCCCATCTAGAGCTTTAGGTTCTAAATAGGTTCCCCCCTTTTTCTATTTTGACCCCCCTAGCTCTGATAACCCCCTATCAATTTAATAAAGCTCAAAACTTACTCTGAATAATCTTGTATTGCAGGAGCAAGCTCTTGATCCTAAGACAAGACTGTTGATGTACAGGCTCGTGAATGCAGAGGTGCTGGAATCAATCAGTGGTGCAATCAGTACTGGGAAGGAGGCCTGTGTGTTTCATGCAAAGGGAGGAAGGTAGGTTGTGTTTTTAGAGGAGCACTGAGGCATGAATAGTGGTGCAGATAAGAGTTCTATTAATGACTCAGAGGTACCAGTTCTGGTTGATCACTGTTTGGGTGGTTTTGTGTAGTTTGATAAGAGGATTACTTTATTCTACAGTTGTGAAGTCTCTAATGGACTTTTTAAAAGTATAGATTAGCCCCAGTTATAAATACATTTCAACTATGCAACTGTCTTATAGATTGTCTAACTTTTAAGTTTGATAGTTCTAGCCTAAATAAAGGAATTGAATTTTGACCAAAATGAAAACTCCCAGCTTTACAGCAAATGACTTCCTGGCAATTCTAATACACAAGATTAAAATGATAGAAAAATCATCACCATAAGTGAAATTTGAAGCTGATATTTTGAGTGTTAGCCTTTCATCAGAGTAACTCTTAATTAAATCATGTGAGCTACTTGCTTGTTGACGCAGTTCAGAATTTTTTTTTAAAAAAATTCATTTGGCAATTCTAAGTCTTTGTGTTTGATTGATTCTAACCAATTAGGAAGGAGGACATTCCCCTGCCTGAGGAATGTGCTGTGAAGGTGTTCAAGACAACACTTAATGAATTTAAAACTCGTGAGAGGTACATAAAGGATGATCATCGCTTCAAGGACCGCTTCAGTAAACAGAATCCAAGGAAGATCATCAAACTGTGGGCAGAAAAGGAGATGTGCAACTTGAGCAGGTAAACCTTTGCTTCTTTTACAAATATTTTTTAATTGCCCAAAGCATTGGATTTTAATCTATGATTCATGGTTACATCATTGAACAGCTCACATTTTGTTCAAAGAATTCATTGAATAGTTTCAAAAAACATCAAGCAAACATGCGTTAGTTTGTTCAAAAAAGCCTAAATCACCCATTTCATATTTTACAGGATGCAAAAAGCCGGTATCTCTTGTCCTAAACCTGTTGTACTGAAGAAACATGTTCTTGTGATGAGTTTCATTGGTCGAGATCAAAACCCTGCCCCAAAGCTGAAGGATGCACCTCTCTCTTCCAGCCAAATGGTTACTGCATATGAACAATGTATACAGGTATCGTGTATAGAGTCTGAGATAGTTTCATAATCATTTGGGAGTAAAACAAATCAAATGCTTATTTTCAAAAACAGCTTGGATATGATGTTGATCTTGAGGACTTTGTGACAAGAAGCCAATTAGGTTGGCATTTGACATGTGGTTCACAGGGAGGTAGATGACATTGTAAGGCAGGTTCATAATTTAGAATAAATGAGGCAAAGGCCTAGGAAGCTACCTTGATCCAGTAAATATAGGAAAGGATAATACCAAAGGGTATAGATTGTGATGATGCTTTGGTTCTTGACCAATGGAAAGTGACCATCAGATTTTATCTTTGCTGCTCTTAAACTATTTTTCTTTTTTTTTATCTACTGACCGCTTTTGAAAGTTATGAATGAGTTGATCCATGTAACTCTTTGTTACAATTCCCAGATGATGTGTACAATGTACGCAAAATGTAACCTAATCCATGCCGACCTTAGTGAATACAACATGCTGTGGCATGATGGCAAGGTGTGGTTCATTGATGTCAGCCAGAGTGTAGAGCCCTTCCATCCAAAGGCATTAGAGTTCCTTTATCGAGACTGTACCAATGTTGTAGAGTTCTTCAACAAACAGGGAATCCCTGGTGTTATGAGTGCACAGCAGCTCTTTAAAAAAGTGTCACAGTTGGACATTCCTGAGTGTGAGGAAGAGAAATTTCTATCTCAGGTTTGTTTTTATTTGAGTTTTAAAGAAAGTTTTATGATGAGGATGTGGTACTCTTAAGGATGATGATCAATGATGGTTATGATAAAAGTTATGATGGTGATAATAATATCAGCTATGATGATGGAGTTTGTGGTATTAGTGATTGTGGTGTTGGTGAAGATGATGATGGAGGTGGTGGTGGTAGTAGTGATGATAATAAAGTAGATGATGGAGGTAGTAGTGATGATGACGGAGATGGTGGTAAAGGGGGTGAAGATGATGGAGGTGGTAGTGATGATGATGATGGTGCTAAAGGAGTGAAGATGATGATGGAGGTGGTGATGATGATGGTGGTAAAGGGGGTGAAGATGATGATGTAGAAGATGGAGGTGGTAGTGATGATGGTGGTAAAGAGGTCGAAGATGATGGAGGTGGTGATGATGATGGTGGTAGTGGGTGTTAAGATGACGATATGAGGAGGGTAAAGATTAAGTTTGACTTATTTATTGTCTTGAAATTCATTCAAGTAAATATGGTTCATCACTTATGAAACTATTATTTTCACCTTTCATGCTTGTTTTATCTAAATAATATGCTGAAAATCAACAAAATATTATTGAAACAAAAAAATCATAAAGTTTATCACTTTGCACATCTTGCAGATCCAGTTATATGAGACATACGAGATGACAGTAGGTGGACGGAAGAACAACCAGACTTACCAGTTTGACTACTTTTTTGACAAAACCACAAAGAATCTGGAACAAGACCATCAGGAAAAACCAGTTTGATGTTTTTATTGTGATTTATGAGAGGAGAAAATCAATAACTTTGCTACTAAGTCAAATGTTACAACTTCATGAATTTTGTTGAAAATGGTTTGCAGTAACCCAATAATAATTTACTGGTCACTGAAAACTGGTAATAACTGAAGATAAGAAGCTTCACAAGAGGATGGGGGATTCACTTGTCAGACTGATAACAGACTGGGCTGTACAGCAAGGACCTTATTCTCAGACTTGAGGCAAGGGGTTGCATGAGGTTTGTAACACCCTCCCTCCATGGCAGTTTACCCAATTAAAATGAAGTAAAAGAAGGACTTTAAAAGAAATTTTTTTATTCCCCAATCTCAATAATCACTTTAAAGTTTTCTTTGTGAAACCACAACACTAAAATATTGGTATTAGTCTAGTAATAATTTATGTAAATTTCAAAATGTTAATTGATAATACAAAATAAAAAGTCAATTAGAATTCATTTGTTGATTTGACTTTAAATGCAAGAAGTGGTGGACTGTCAGGTGGTAACCTTCAAGGTTATACATGAGCTGTAAAGTTGCTACCATATTGTGTGTGTCTGTACTTAAAGTATGTGTGTGTTTATGGCACTTTTAATACTTTCATTTGGACCAATTGAGCTGTGCTGTTGTAATTCAGTCTCTCACAGGAAGATTTAGCAATCATCAAAAAGTTAGTGTTTTTACCATTAACCATTCATCCTTTAGGTCTGGTAAAAGTCAAGTAATATTACAGTAACCAACTGATCATCTTCCAAACATTAATAGTTATTATTTTACTGATTATTTCATTTAAAGCAATACAACACATGTACACCAAGAACTTTTTTTAATAAATTTGTTTCAAAAACAAACTTAATACATTAAACATTTGGATATCTACTTGACATATACAAAAACTGAAAAAAATGTATTTGATAGTAATTGAGACTAGTCTTCAAACTACCCAATTTATTATTTTGCAGTGGTTAATAGTTCAAAGGTGAGTGTATATTTATTTTCTAAATCCTAGAATTACAAGAAAACTATTTTTATCCTTTTAGTGCTTCAACTTTTCCAAATGTTGTAACCAGAGGGGAATTTTTTACGAATACTTTGGCATTCCTGCAACTATTCCACTTTCAATGCCACACTCGTTTGTTCCTCGCAGAATCTTGAAATAACCTACAATGAATGAGAAAAATATTTTTTTATCAGAAAACTTGTTTGTGAACATCATTATCATTACTACACTTTATCATCATCATCACAATCATCACTTATCAGGACACTGTTCACTGGTCAAGTATATAACAAACCAATCTTGCTGTCTACTCCATTAACTGATTACAGCTGGGTCTACCCAGTGTCGAAAAATCATGATACAATTTGATAAGTATAAATATTTATTTATTATTCTCTTCAAGGATGGTAAAATTTTCATTTTTATTGTCGTCCTCATTTGTCTTAATCCACTTTGAGCAGGTTGCATATTTCCTATTATTGATTCATTGAATATCCTTTTAATAATTTGGGTTGACAGGGCAGGTCAATACCATCCATGTGACCTAATCAACTGAATTTGAAAGCTGTTGTTTCAAGCATTAACTCTTGCTCTCCACAACAAAGAAAGATTTAATTGGGCTTTGGTGAGAAACTATGCATCATTGTGGTGATGACACATTACTTACCTTTTTCTCCCCAGTCTTCGTTCCAAGAATTTGCTACAAGCCTAAAGAAATGAAAGAAAATATTTTAACCTACTTGGTCAGCACAGTTCGTAAGATGTCTAGCTATTATGCAAGAAGTGAGGTTAGATTTCTTAGTGCCTCTGGCTAGACTCAGGGTCTTGAAATAACTGAATTTAAGGATATCCATTTTTAAAGCATCTGTAAATGGTCAGATCTTCATATCTTCTCAGCTAAGAGCATACCCCATTGTCCCAGTTTTTGAACCCTTTATCAGTGAACTTAAAAACCCAAATATCTAATGCAAAGAGCAGGGAAGTGATCTCAGTGCATTTTGCTATTTATCAATTCTACATAAAGCAATATCAAAGTAATAATTACTGTTATTTATTAATTATTATTTTTTATTCATAAAATATTTTAAAGTGAGCTACTGTAATGTTCATTACATTCTTCAACTGTTCACTTCACTTTCACTCAGCTATACAAACAACAAGGTCCAACTGAAGAATCAGTGACCTGTCCACCAGGGTGAAAAACTCTGTGATCATTTAAACCCAGATGAAGTATGTGGACTCCATGGGGCACAAGGCTCTTTAGAGGATTTTCTTTTTAATAAGTGGCAGCTAAGACCCTAAACTTACCAATAAGGGATGCCGTTTTCAGACCCCCAACCTAAAATCCTGATAGCATGGCCACCTAAAGGAGCTCCAGACACGTGATGATAAACACCTATAATGTAAAAAACAACAGACTATGTTAATCTAGCTGCAATCGCTAACTATGATTGACTCACATTTTATTTAGTATCTGTGTAGTAGTATCCAAGAAACATGAATGGTTTTTAAATATTTCCCCTGTTCTTGCAATTCAATAATTATTATAAGCAACATTATGTAAAGAATGGAAGTTACTCAAATTAATAATTTCTACTGTACCTGATCTGTAGGTAGGAAAGTCTGCATACACTGTGAATGCACCCTCAACAGGGCCATTATTCATAATCTCCATTTGGATCTGTTTTACGTCACTATTCACTGAATAAGCAGTTTTTCCAAAATGTTTGTCATCTTCATAAGTTTTATTGTATCCTAAATTTGAAGAACAAAGCAATGTTTTAGTTCCTATGTGTTGTCAGACAAAAACAGCACTTTGTCGTCACTACCATCAATACAATCATCTACATTACTTTATATATAATCACCACCATCATCACCATCACCACCACCTCGATCTTCACTACCATCACACTATAATCATGATCACATTCATCATCAATCATTTAACTAGTATTAATATCACATCTGCCATCATCATCACCATCAACGTTTCTGCATCTTATACACTATAATCACTACTTATAATATTCCTTCCACCACCATCACCACTGATGACAATACCAAGAATTACCTACCAGCCTCGCACTTGTGGACACAATGTGGTGTTGGCATAATTCGTTTACTGCAAGGTTTAAGTTTTCCATGAATATGGTGATCACAAGCTGGTATCAAGTAGGGTTGGCATCCTCGGTGAGAACCATACTGTCCACCAGTTACAATCCCTTCTTGCTTCCAGAACTGCCAGGCAGAAAGAGGGAATCCACCATTGCAACTGAAACACAACAATTTTGAACAATCTTTAAACAGTTTTTAAAAAAACTTAAACAACTAGCAGGTAAACAGACAGTGTGATTAATCATCTCCAGGGTGAAATGTTTGATATTTATCATAAAAGTTTGTCCTTTGTTGCTGCGTCTCAACTCTGATGAAGTTGCAATGTTCGAAACTTTATAATGCATTGTCTAAATTACAGTTGTTCTGACTAAGGGTTAACATTTGAAACATCAGCTCCTTATTTATGGTCATAAAAATGAAGATCTAATTAATGCTTGAATCAAAAGCTCCCAAATGACAGCTTCTTACACTACCTACAGCAATGATCAAACAATCATCAACCCAAAATTATTTACACCACAAGTTTTAAACAAGTTTATAAGTAATAGAAACAACTTACCCCATTCCACAGGACCCGCAGCATGAAACCAGATCTTCAGAAGAAAGATGGGCATTTACTTTCCCTTGCGAGTGGATACAGATTCTGTCAGACATAGCTTCTACAGCTCCAAATGCCTAAAAGAAACAATGAATGACTTAATCAGTTCTATGTTGAATTGTGTGATCATCTTAAGTAGTGTAATAAGTTGACAGTTCAATATAATCATTTCAAGAGCACAAAATGAAACAAACACGATAAAAAATATATGTCTTTATGTGATTTAATCAGCTCTTGGTCAAAACGTTTGGCCATTGCCCTTTGTAGAGTAAGAAGTTGACCTCACTAGATTCTCAAACATTTCCAAAAAAATTGTTCAAATCATCATGTGTTTCACCTAACTGCTGACATACTTCAACTTTTTAAAACTGCTTTAATGCTCACAGTTTTTTTATCAATGACAAAGAATTGGGAGTAGATAGGTAGAGTTTGAAGTGAAGGAAAAGAAACTTGAAAAATCTCATTATATTAAACTTATAAAACTTACTATTAAAAATGTAGCTATAGCTGTTGCTATGGAATCCATATATCACTCTTACAAAACCCCAGTATATTTGTTAAGCTTTCAATACCTGTACAATTGAGTGAGTCTGTTATTTGTCAATTTGTAAGACGTCCTCAAAAATCGTAACTTATTCAAATTAACAGACAAAAAAAAACCCTTGCTCTAAAAAATATTTTTTATATACATAAACATGCCGTCATTCTTTAAATTGAAACATTTTTTTATTCTTCACTGTAAGTAGAACAGAAAATTACTGGATTGAGTTGCTCCACCCACCCAGCAGCTTCCACATGATCCTTGATCTCGGATTTCTTTAATTGTTGGACAGTTGGACCACTTCTCTCGGGAATCAAAAGAATCTGGAACTGAAATTCCTTCCAGGCTTTCCTTTGGTTTTTCTGTTTCAAGGGAGTAAATAAAATTTGCAGAATCTTTAGCAGTTTTATGCAGTACCACAAAGAAGTGGAAGGAACATTCGTCAACAAAATATTCTTGAAATAATTGTTATAAAAACTACCACCACATTTATTCAGTGAATACCAGCACAAAATTTTAGAGGTATTCATGTTTATTTTAAAAGCTTTAGGGCAACTTCCTAGGGCCAGTTGTATGAAGGGTGAATAGAGCTATCCAGCGGATAAATCCGTATCCAGCGACGGTATAAAATATATTCTGTATTACATGACAGAAACCTTGTGGGCTGCTCAGAAAAGCATTGCTTCTTTAAATCAGTCTGTAACTGTTAGATACCATTTCAACAAAACACGTTGTCCTGGAAATCTTTATTGTAAACACAAATGCAACTGAATGGAAACAATGAAACAATTCCTTTTATGTTTGAAAAATTAAATATTAATGAATAAATATTGATAATGCAAACAAAGGTTTGTTGGGATTGCATTTAACATGGTTTTTCATGCAGTCAACACAACAATAAATGGAAACAAAATAATTCCTTTTATGTTTGCAAAAGGAAATATTAATGAATAAATATTAATAATAAAAACTAAGGTTTGTTGGGAATTTTCATTTAACATGTATTTTTTTTCAGGAAGCCATCATAACTAAACGCTTTAGATTATTTTTTTTGTATCGTTGGCAATTTTACCTTTTGCTACTTACTAATTCCAAAGAACATGCTTCAAAAACACTTGAGCACAGAGAATGACGGAGTGATTTTGATTAGTAATTTATGGATGTTTCGGGTTTTTGAGCTGTGTTTGGGTTTCTAAAGGTACATAGTGTCCCTTTCTTCACACAAAGTTCGAACTGTCGTGGCAAGGAACTTGCAAACCTTCAAGAATTTATCTTGAGAACTGAGAAAATCCGATTGAAGTTCCGAGGGATATTGATTGTGTGATTTCCGAAAATGCCAGTAAAAGCATCCACGGTAGATCTAGATGATCGCAAAATGAAAACTATGTTATAAAATTATAACAAAATGTTTATCAGTGTAAGCTTTCTAAAGTTACACAACAAACAGCGATTTGCTAA
Organism: Isaurus tuberculatus; assembly: GCA_025447995.2. Lineage (NCBI taxonomy): Eukaryota > Metazoa > Cnidaria > Anthozoa > Zoantharia > Zoanthidae > Isaurus > Isaurus tuberculatus. The sequence goes on from JAOEHV020080107.1 coordinate 10,531, forward strand.
AATTATAAGATTTTTGTAAGTTTTGATATCTTGAAATGTTAATAGGGTAATTAGTTCTGAACTCTAAGGGAAGCAATGAGAGATCGCATCAACTTTTACGTAACAATCATGCCAATTAAATCAATGTTTAAAATGTTATGTCAATAAATTCTTGATCATGATGAAGTTTTAGTGCGTACGCAGTAGAAATTCCTACACATGTTGTCATTTCTTCTGAAAAAAAGCTTCAAAACATTTAGGCTATACCTGGGAGTTTTTCGTTATTCGGATCTTGGATCACGCCACAAAGTCCTTTCACGTATTGAATACTTTTCCCTTCAAAACGGCGGCTGGGAGCAGCTTTCCATGTAGTTTTTAGAGAGTTCACATAGTCGATGATCTCTTGCGATAGAGGAAGATGATGGGTTGGAATGTGTCGTCGCGCATACGCCAGAGAAATGACCAAAGTAACAAGGAAAGCGATCTTCACCATTGTGTTGCAACAGAGAGTAATCCTTTTACTCTGTTCCTGTCTCTTCCAAGATAAAGTAAGTTTCTTCACTTATCTTCCTGTCGCGTGATTGTCACAAGACCAAGAACATGTAACCACGTGACTAGAACAATTTCCTGTCGGCCCCAGGTTTTATTTTTCCGCGACGGATAAACCAGTTTTAGGAAAGAGAAGGGGAGGGGTGGGGGGGGGGAGAGAAATGAGGAAGCCATAAGAACAAAAAACCTTCAGATAATTGTAATTTAAACCTAAGTTACCAGCCCTTAAAACATTTGTTTTTAATATTTAAAAGTTTTTAAACTTTTAAACAATTAAAATTGTGTCAGGAAGAAAGAGGAGGAAAAAATATTCAGAAAAAATTCTGCAGACCATTGTAATAAAACTTTTACGCCTAAATTTTGTTGACACATGTAAATAAAAAGACGTTCAAAATGTTAAATGGAAATTTCATGTTAAAACAAATAGTTTCTTTGAAAAAAAGGAACACGAAGTTTTCAAAGCGTAATTGTGCACGTATACTTTTTCATACACGAAGTATAATTATCCAATCCAAAATGGCGGACGCAAGTAAAAGTTTAAAATGTTTATGCGTTTTTGCCCAGGAACACGTCAACTTCAGAGCTGAGGTACGTGTACCGTTAAAAGTAGACAAAGTTTTAAATCAGTTGGACTTGGGCTAACTTCATAAGGAGATTTGAACAAGATTTGTAAATAGCAGAGCGAAACAAAACAGGCTCTTTTCTCCTTTAGTTAAGTTAAGGTCAAAATAGCGTAATTATTTTGAGACTTGTAAAGCAATCAAAGCATGATGCTTGATGTGGCTGGTAGTAGTAAATATTTGCAGTTACAAGGAAAGGGATGATAGAACATTGGTAGTAGATAAATCACTCTAAGTCACTAAAAATTAAATTGATTGCAGATATGTTTGGCCAGGTTAGCACGGAATAGCCAACTAACACTTGAAGAATCTATGCCTTTTCATGGTTATGTTGTGCTGACTATGGTTAAAAAGGCAAAGCAGCTGTTAATACCCAGGCTAACATAAATTGAATTAGTAATAAGGGTTGATGCACGATATACCAAGTCAAGGGTGACGTCACACTCACAGGCGACTTTGAACTGGCTTCCCTTGTTATTAAACTACATTATTATACAACAGATCATCGTTTAGTTTGATGGATCTTTAGATCGATAGATCGTTTAGAGCGATGGATCGTTTAGATCGATAGATCGATGGATCGTTTAGATCGATGGATCGTTTAGATCGATAGATCGATGGATCGTTTAGATCGGTGGATCGTTAGATCAATGGATCGTTTAGATCGATAGATCGTTTAGATCGATGATTCGATTAGATCAATAGATCGTTAGATCGATGGATCGTTTAGATCGATGGATCGTTTAGATCGATGGATCGTTTAGATCGATAGATCGTTTAGATCGATGGATCGTTAGATCGATGAATCGTTTAGATCGATGGATCGTTTGTTCTAGAGGCTGGCAATTTAGATCTTCAAACCATCCTTGTATAACCCCTTCAGTGAGTTGTAGCATCTCATAAAGATTGGCTGCAGGATGCTAAATTAATAAGTATTTTTGGGGAAAAATCAACATTTATTAAACTTCCATTTTATATTTTTCATCTTCATACACAGTCAATGTAATAGTAAATGAATGTATTTTTGGGCCAAGAAAATGTTAGCTTTCTAATGGTATTTTAATTCTAACTACTTTCACTTAGGAGTTGGATTCCATTTCACTTTTATTTGGCATTGATATTGATTCAAGCTTGAAGAAGCACAGGAGAGAGGTATTTAATAAAACTGAAAGATATATTACATTATAAAGGCTTAAAAATTTACAATAGATAGAATATTATGAACGTTTTTGACTTTAAGTCATCTTCAGATAAAATTTTTTAAGCCATTATAATACATATATCAAATATTTTAAGCGAAATTATTATGTCAAAATTGCAAGAGTTAAGTATGTATCTATAATAACTGCATTTGGAGAAGAATTTGGCGTATTATGATCACATTTTGGTCAGGATTCAGCATTTTCAATCAAAATTATAATATAGCAATACCAGAGAAATTTCAAGATGGCTGGATACTTTGCATGTTTCTTTTAGCCAAAGACCATGCAAAAATTCAGTTTGTTTAATTTATTTTTTATTCAAAATTTCAGAATCCATTCCTGGTTGTTGATCTTCCTAACGAAGACTGTGCAAGAAAGATTGCATCTCGGACAATGTTAATCAGGTAAGCAGTATAAAATCATCAATCATCATCAATCCAATTTTGATCCGGGTTTATCCTCGCAAATGGGAGTGGCCGGATTTACCCCACTTTGGCAGCAATCTCTCCAACTTCTACTCTCCATCTCGCTCGATTCATGGCATCCTTTTTCTCCAAACCAACACTCTTGCTCTCCTTCTCCACTTGCAGCTTCCACATCTTCTTTAAATGTCCTCACTTCCTCTTGTCCTTCACTTCAAATTCCAGTGCTTTTCTCAAAGCATGCCCATCATACCTCCTCAACACATGCCAGTAAAGAATAAAAAATCAATTGAGTAAAAGAAAAAAAGTTGAAGAAATCACAGTAATGGTATTCCGATTTCTGCATCAAACTTTTATGCTTGAATGTCAAGCAGTTACAAACTACTTTTCTCACCTGTGGCTTGTTGGTAGGAGAAATTGTCACTAGATGCAAAGGCTTATTAAGTTATAAATGAAACTCATACAACCAACAACTTTTTCTTTTTTCCTAGATTCGTGTTGGAATTATGGGCCCAAGGAAAAGCTATGGTTCATCTTGAAGAATCTATGAAGCAGCAGCCATTTGAAAAGATGGTAACCTCTCATGATTTTTCTTGGCTTAATGTTAAAACCCCCTTTTAATAACATCACTTACAACACTTTTTTGAATGAATGAGTCTGAAAAACTGGTTTACTAACTTATAAGAACAATTTTAAAACAATTACCAAAATGTAGAAGAAGGCTATTAGCCAGTTATGCAATGTCAGTCACAGCTACTATAACTTAATGATGTAAAACAATGCTGGTGATGACAATGATAATGATGATGATGATGGTGGTGATGATGATGATGATGATGGTAATGATGATGATGGTGATGATGGTGATGATGATGATGATGATGCTGGTGGTGGCAGTGATGGTGATGATGGTGCTGATGATGGTGGTAGTGGTGATGAGACTGACGATGATGATGATGATGGTAATGATCTTGATGATGGTGTTGATGGTGGTAGTGATGGTGATGATTATGATGATGGTAATGATGATGATGGTGATGATGGTGACAATGGTGCTGATGATGGCGGTGATGATGGTGAAGATGGTGCTGGTGGTGACGATGATGATGATGATGATGGCAGTGATGATTATGTTATTTATTATTATTAATTCGATTGAAAAATTTATAGAGAACATATTACACAGCTAACACCAGCTTCAAGATTGCTGTCCAGGCTTTTAACAAGAAGTTGTCCATGGAAAAGCAAAAGGAATTCATTGAGGTAGTACCAAAATTTTTGTGTTGCACTCTGACCTATTACTTTTTTTCAGCATTTTGTGGGTTAGGGTTAAAGTTAAGGTTAAGGTTGAACTGAGCAGCATACAAGGAGTAGTCTACAATTAAACATGGAGGGCTCCAACTCTTAAGCTTTTTATATTATTATATTATATCCTAAAATCAGACTAACTGAACACAAAAAGATAATTTAAAATGTAAATTACCAGTTTTATTTCAAGAGGCTTTTTTTTCTAAATTCATATAGCCCAACCCTGGGTTGGCCAACCGCCGCCTGGTTAGCCCAGTTGGTTAAGGCACCAGTCTGCTGTGCAGGAGGCTTGGGTTCGATTCCTGGCGGGACCTCCACTCAGGGTCTTGGTCAGGTGCTGCCTTTGTTCTAACATCTGCAAATGGTTATACCTTCACGTCTTCTTGGATAAGGACATTAAACCGTAGGTCCAGTCTCTCGACCCTTTTATCGAGGGGCTTAAAAGAACCCACATACTTGTCGAAAAGAGCAGGGTAGTGATCCCGGTGTTATGGTCTGTTTCTTCCACTGAGGGCACTTCTTATCGGCTGCCAAGTTGCGCCTCAATGTGTGAGCCACTCAAGCGGACTTTCTAAGACCCTCAACTGTCTGAGGTTCTGAAATTTGTATATCTATCACTCACTCACTCACTCGCTGGGGTTGCACTTTGTAACCAATTCTCCCACTCAAAGGAATACTGAAGGAAGATGATACTAGGGCAAGATTTGAAGGAAGAGTAGGAGAGCTGGTAAGCGCTGATACACTGGACTTGTGGAAATGTTTTAAGGAAGGGGTGTTAAAGGCATGTGATGAAGTATGTGGGAAGAAGAAAGGGAGGAGAGACCAAGGGAACACATGGTGGTGGAACAAGGACGTGAAGGAAGCGATAGCAAGAAAGAAGGATGCACATAAGGAGATGTGTAAAAATGGGACTGCGGAGAACAAGGCCAGATATAAGAACATGAAGAATAGGGCAAAGAAGGTGGTTGCGAAAGCAATGAAGGAGTTGGCTGAGCAGGAGCTAAGAGAGCTGAGTGAGCATCCAAACAAGGTGTTTAAACTTGTAAAGTCCATGAAAAAGGAACAGAAAGATGTTGAGGGAGGAAGATGCATGAGAGGTAGCAATGAGAAAGATAGAGGGAAAGTCTGGAAAGAGCACATGGAGAGAATTATGAATGAGTAGAATGAGTGGGATCAGAACGTAAAAGCAGAACTGGTGGAAGGGCCAATTGAGGGGGTTAGTCGAGAAGAAGTGGTGAAGGCGATAAGGGAAATGAAAGCTGGAAAGGCTGCTGGACCCTTGGAAGTAAGTGTTGAAATGATAGCAGCGAGTGGGGAGATCGGGATTGTTGTGATGGTGGAGCTGTGTCAGGGTGTGTTGGATGGAACAGGAATGCCAGATGAGTGGGCACTGAGTGTTGTGGTACCGATTTTCAAGGGGAAAGGGGATGCAATGAGTTGTGGGACTTATAG
>JAOEHV020080204.1:4692-16060 GCA_025447995.2 Isaurus tuberculatus
TTTGCCTAGAGTAAGCTACATATCATGATAGTCTGTTAAGAAGGCTGCAATATGATTGGCTGAACACTATGTGTATTGTGTAAGCATCAGTTTGCCTAGAGTAAGCTACATATCATGATCATAGTCTGTTAAGAAGGCTGCAATATGATTGGCTGAACACAATATGAACAGCACATGAACTGTAAAAGATGCCCCATATTCTGCATAATTATACCTAATTAATACTTTGTTAATAAAAGTTATTTTACTCAGTTACAATAATTAAGTACAACAATGACAGATTTAATAAACATATTGTTCTGGAAACCGCATCTCATAATTGTCATCTCCAGGAACAGAAGAAATACTAAGAGTTGACACACTTAACGATCTTGTAGAAACTGGCATTTCACATACATCCAAAGCATTTGCTAGACGAGAATTGAATTCCTGAGATTTAATATTAGCCAAATCTGCAAGCTCTTCAAGAGTGGACTTGGAAAAACGTACTTCAGAATTATTTTGTCTTTTGTACTCAACTGGTTTGTCAGCTACTATGTTTTTTAACATCTGGAATGTGATGTGTTCTCTCTGCACCTGTTCGTGTAAACCGGTTGGGGGCTGTTGATTATGACTATCAAACTCACTTTGTACTGCTAATGCAGTGTCTGGTGACACAGTTCTCGACATGATCTCAGATAAAGGTTTTTGTTCATAAGGAGCTTTGAAGAACTTTTCATCTCCACCGGCTTTTCTTAAAGCATCACTCACTTGGATAAAATCAAATAATAAATGATGGTGAAGACTGATGGAGTTTGATGGGTTTGCTGGTTGAGCCAATGCATTCTCTGGCATGATATAAGGAGCTTCTTTTTGGCGAAGTCGAATGATCCTTGATATACCAATTTTCAGTTCATGTAATCTTGAAAGTTCTGCAATGAGATGTAACAAGGCTCCAGTCACCGCATGAAGGGCACACTTGTTGGTGTTTTTCAGGTTCAACTTATCATTCAGTGCCAAGGCCTGTAGTCCAAATGTAAACTGCATGAGACAAGACAAAACATCAATTTCATTCAGCTCTGTTGCCAACACTGCAAGTGTTAAGTAGATTGACACATAATTCTCTACACTGTTTGATTTTTCACTAGCACTTTCATACAGGTACCAAAAAATCTCATCTCTGTGTTTCTTGAAGAAAACTAAGTCATGTTTTGAAGCCTTTTCAATGGTCAGATCTATTTCTTGTCCGCTCTTTAGTACCCCCTTGAGACCCAACTTGGCCTGGTTTTCATGGTGATCAATAAGAGTATAAAATATTTCTTGAGCTAGATTTCTAACTGCAGCATCCCTTGCAATTGTCGCTTTAAGCAGAGCTTCCAAGAATGATGGAGAAAATGTTGATGCTAGTGATGATGCACTGAAGCTTTGTGTCACTTTTTGAAGACAATGAAGAAGCATTTTCTGTAAAACTGAATCACCTGCAGTCAAAGAATCATTTGAAGACAAAGACTCTCCTCTTATTTTTTCATTTGAGTTCCTCCTTTGATCTTCCTTATTTGGTAAAGGAAATTTACCCATGATAAACATCATGATGTCTATTTTATGAAAATCTGGCAAAACCTGGGCAAAAACACCAACAGTGCTAACAAGAGATTTCTCAAATTCTCGCTCTTCATTTGCAGCATCCAAATCTTTGTTCTCCTTTGCATCAAGTCTGGCATCCACAGACAACCTTAAATGTCTCAATAAAGTATTGAATACTTCCAAAACTGCAGGTCCAATAGCACTCCTGCTTGCTATATTGACTGCTGTTGCAAGCACACTGACAATGCCTGATTTGATTTTTGGTGAGTCTTTGCAATGCGTGTCAAGATGATTTAGCAGCATTTGAATAGCAACATAGGAATACTGATTTGGCAGGGAAAACATGATGATTTTAAACACCTTCAGTGCAAAATCATTGCAGTCCCACAGAGAACTGGTGTCTAAGTGAGTAAGAGCTGGACTCACGACAGCTTTAATGTTACCAAAACTTGCTTTGCTGATGAGTTCTCGGAGACAAGACTCCGCCAGTATACCAGGACTTTCTTTTGCACCACCATTTTCATTGGCACTATGCTCTGTTGCCTGGTTTTCTCTATTTTTTCCTTCCTCCAGGTTGAATAGCAATGAAGGAATAATTTTTCCCATGTGTGATTTGTCCCATATATTCACCTGTAAGTCATCCGAAACAGTTTTCCTGACCACGCCTTGCAATCCTCTCAGACCCGCCATGCGAATTTTAACTCGCTCTTTTTCAACTTTTGAATTGTTCCAGCACATTGAACTAAATTTCGAGACGAAGAAATCATAACGCCGATGATAAGAGGGGGTGTCTTCTTCAATGTTCGCAAATTTAACAAACGAAGCTGTTCCCAAAACCTGCAAATCCGTCTCAGCACTTTCTAATAACTTTTGCACCATCCTGAGAAAACTTTCCACAAATAAATTTAAATTGGGAGCATGACAGGCTAGCAGCAACTGATCTAGCGCTTCCATTGCAATAGAAACAAAGCCATAACGTCTTCTGTCAACATCACGACTCAACTTCCTTGCCAAATACGCTCCGATTCGATCAAGCTTCTCTGGAGATGAAAGTGCATAAAAAATTAATTTATCCATGTTAGATTTGACAAGACCATTTCTAGGATCTGGAGGAAAGATATTATCAACAAGTCTTTTGTAGCGAGGACGTAAGCCGCCAAAACAGGAGCAAATATGGGAAGTCGCCATTTTGTCTACGTGCACAGAGCACCTACCCGTAGCTCAGAACAATGCAACAATGGGAGGATTGAACACCTGTCCATACGCATTCTCTTTGCGGTAGGCCGCTGTTTACTTTGAATGGCTGAGACGCAAAACCGAACGTTTGTTTGTATTATTGATCCAAAAATTGTTCTTTACCTCCATTAACTGAAGGATATATTATCAATAGTTTAAAACAGTCAAAGCACTCCTCAAAAAAGGTACAACATTTCTATGAAGGTGAAATTTGTCAATTCGAGAACCTTGCTCGGTACTTTCGATTAACTGTCATGGCTGCTTTCAAACTGCCTAAGCCAAAGGTTGTAATTAAGTGAAGCTCAAAATTGGTTGATTTTCGAGTCTAAACTTGGCAGAACCGATTGCCTCCATATGGCAAGTAGAAACAGCCGTCCTGAAAGTGTAAACAGGTAATTTAATTATGAATAATTGAAAGTATGACAAAATAAACCACAGGATAAGTTTACTACCAACGGTTTTTACTTTTCAAGTTGAAGTAACTTTTATTTTCTACGAAAAAGTTATTGTTAGTTTAATATTAAAATTAGAAAGTGCCTGTTTGAGTTATTTACATTTGTGTTTTTTCAAGCACAAACTGAGAACGACCTAATTTTTGAGATTTTTCGTACACAGGCCGCCCAAAAATTTCAAATGATTTTGAAGTTTGCAAACAACTTCATTTCAGGTTTTAGAAAGCACTAATGCATAAAAATAAGTTTGTCAATTTTTATTGACACTTTTTGTTTTATATTGTTATATTGTAGCATGCTTACTGCTAATATTAGAATTAGAATACCTGGTTCTTCTATAAAAATTACAATCTTATGAATATTTTATAATTTTCAGGTCACTCTCGATTGGCTCTATTACAAAGAATGTACAAAAGGTACCAAAAAGTTGTATTTATAACTATAGAACTGCTTGTTTTCCAATTTCTTACCATATTATTTGATTACCATGTATCTGTTCTTACAATTTAGGTGCCCTATTCTATTAACCTAATGTTATTATCATAAGTCAAAACATACTGAAAAGAAGTCTGCCTTTCTATTAAACATACTTCCTAAGTGAAAACACTAAAGCCAGAATTGCTTGACTTTAGTGGTAACAATAAAAATTAGTAAATAAATGTATTTGGGTTTTATTAAACTACCAAAGCTCGTGTCAAAATATATTAAATTTAAAGCTTAATATCTGAAATTGGAAATGCTTGCTATATTTCAACAGAATAGTGGTACACATATATATATGATACAGTTTTTAAGGTCCAACGAAGGTCCCAGGTTTGATCCCTGGCTCTGTCCAGGTTTGACTATCTGTGAAACAGTCTTTTTAACCTTTCCCTTTTTTTCCTTTTCTTGAAGTTGGTAAACAGACTATTAAATCTGGAGGGAGCTAACTGTGATTGATTTAGCAATGCATCCAGAAGAAAAAAATTCTTGTTTGCTTAACGCTACAGAAACTGGAGATAAGCACGATATCCATTGGCTGCTAGATAGAATTGTGAAAACTTAAGATTATCTTTTATACATAATTATTTCAATATTTGAACTAGCATTTTTAAATTCTCCCCATTTTACTGACATAGCTTTGTTTGTTTCATCTGAAGAGTTCATCTGATGGGCTCACTGTGTTGTCTACAGGTAAGGACCAAAGTCATTTATTTTTAGTCTTACACAGGACCTATGGGATCCCCTATTCAGGCCTGTCAGTGAAAAAAATCAGTAGGTGTGCGATCATTTGCTCGCCTTGGCTGACCGAGGCGTGCGGTGGCATGTGGTGACTTGACTAAAAATGCAACAACACAGGTGCTTGTATATTTCATTGGCTCTTTTACTGCAAAGGAGACAAACTGTCTAGACTGCTTTCAGCAAAGATAATTAAATTTTTTGATACAATGTAAATGGGTTTTTCTTCACTTGATAGAGGTCATTTTTTTACAACGACCTCAATTTTGAGGGACGACTAAAACTAATTCTTGAATCAAAAGAAAAAAACCAGAGGGACCCTCAGCTACATGTTTTTCCACAAATTCTAAAAGAAAAGAAGCACGATGACCTGTTTTCAAAAAGTAAGAAGTCACTGCTTAGAAATACCAAGAGCGATAAATTATATATTTTAGGCATCGCACGTCTGGCTTTCATTAGGCGTGAGAATAGACGTGCACATGCGATCGCACACCTTTTATTGACAAGCCTGCTATTAATTCTAAACGTTATTATTTTCATCCCATGTTCAAACAGCCCAGGAAACTCTGAATTCTGATCCCTGCTTACAAACTTGCTATTGTCTTTTGGTTATTTTTAGCAATGACATGTACATTTTCAACACAGTTAATAAAATACATCTGCTCGATACATCTATCATTCAAATTTAGCAATTTTTTAATGAACAGTTATTCCAAGGATTCCACATCTGCAGTGATTAATAGTTTTTATAAAATAATGATTATTAATTTTATCAATAATGAAAGTAATGACAGAGGTAACTGTATTTAGACTGGTTATGTTTAAAGTTGTAGTAGTGTAGAGTAAGTTAAAATAAGTCAGACGATCACATGACAAAATATACCTTTAGTTAGAATTTCTGGGAATAAACCATAATTGGTTAACTTAAACTGTGTATTCCTGTTTAATTATAAAGGTTTTACAAAATGTTCCTCACTAAATTTTCCCCATTTACCTTACATAATAATCAGACCTAATGTTGATGTTTTAGATCCAGGATCAGTCAAGTTTGAAGAACATTTTGCTCCAAGACCTAGCTCTGGATCAAAATGTAATGAGAGCCGGTCGTCTAGTGCTGGTCATACAGAAAGAAAACTGCTAATAAGAAGAAAAACAGAACTTGAAGATAATGATTCAAAGACATATAATGCTGGTGAAAGTGGATCTGGTGAGTACTGTAGTATACACTTCTTTTGCATTTTCACCTTTGCATTGTTTAATTTACTTAAACTATTATTTCATGATACAATTTTTCTCAAGTTTTCCCAAGATTCTGAAGTGAGCATTGAAGTGAGTCCAAGATCAAATTTCTGAAATGTTTTTGTTTCATGTATTTTGGCTACATAATTTTATATGTAATATATACATAAATTATATATGCCTACGACCTGCAACCAGGTAGTATGTCCACAGTTCTTTTCTCTCTCTGCCCCACCTTTCTCCTCTACTTGTATTCTCATATTACATCCAACACAGACTACATTTGGTAAATCTTCGCCACTCCGCTCTGTTCTTCACCACTGAGTGCCACTGTCTGAAGACATGACTGCACTTCAAGGCATTTTTGCAAGTGTCCTTGAAACAGAGCTTGGGTCAGCCTACTGTGCAAGAACCATGGTCTAGCTCACAATACGAAAGTTCTTTGGCTGGTCTGTCATGTTCCATCTGACAAACATGATCATGTAGCCAGCATATTAGGCAATTTTTCACCAATGTCACCTCTTTGTCTTCGAAATCTGCATGCCTTAGTACCTCTTCATTACTTAATATGAATTAAGTTGTCCCACTCAATGTTCATACTTCCCTTTTATTTCTCCATAGAGGCTAATTTACTCAAAAATAATTATATCTATTTAATAATATTATTAATGGCTGGGTAAATTATTAAATGATTATAGAAAGCAGTATTAAGTACTTGATTTGCATTCTTAAAATTGTAGTAAAATCATGTTAAATTAATGCTTGCATTTTAATTAATTTTATAAACTGTGAAAATTTACCTAAAAATTGACTTCTATTTATACTCATTGACAAGCAAAAAAATTAACACTTTCACAGCCCCCATTCCAAAAATAAACTTTTCAAGGCAAGAGTATCAATCTTATAGTTATAGAAATCAGGATGAGGACAACGTTCTTGGCTTTTAAGGAGCTTCAACCACAAAAAAGGCTCTGTTAGGAACCATTAAACAAAAAAAAAGAAATGAGGCAGAGCAAATATCTTTAAAAATGTTTTATGACAGACACTGCTACTGAGAATGAGATAGAATTTTTGATTTAACCAAAGCAAACACTTTAAAAATGCCAGAGCATCAAAATTGTCATGATTTCTGGATTCAAAAATGAGGGTCTATTTAATATGCAATGTTTCAACTGCCTTGAACCCGAGCAAATGTGGTGCTGTATGACTGGTTACTAGATCTTGATGTTATAAATTACTGGATCAGAATTGGAAAAACAACAACAAAAAGTACTTTTTTTATTCCTAATAGGTCATCGTATCAGTAAAAAGATGCAAAAGTTGAAGATAAATAGTAATGAAGATGATTCAAGCATGTTTTCACCTGAAGACAAGATATTTATCAATGGAGCAGCAAATATGAGTAATCATGATGATGACAATGATAATAATGATAACAATGAATCCCATCTTAGCTCCACTTCTGATTCTACTGAAAGTGGTGATGGACAGGCATTAAAATCAAAAGAACAGAAGGTGGAGGCTCCTCTTGAACTGAAAGGAGAGGTAGATTCGACAATTTTGACATTTTTTTCAGTGTCTTGAAATATGACTAATATTATTCAGATGAGACGATCTTATTTAACAATTTAACTATAAAATTTAGCGATAACATGTTTTAAAGAGACAACGTTTCGACGTCTGCTAATGTCATTTTCAAGTCAATTGTTCAAGAAGCAAAACGAAGTGAACAATTGACTTGAAAGTGACGTTAGCAGACGTCGAAACGTCGTCTCTTTAAAACATGTTATCGTTAAATTTTATAGTTAAATTGACTAATATTATATATTGATTATTAAGGGTAGGAAAAAATATTTTGGCATTCTCTTTTTGTTAGAGTTAGGGGAGTCAGATTGACCTACTGGTTATATCACTCACACCTCCCACTTCTACGAACTCTAGTTCAAGTCCTGGGGTTCGCATGTGGGCTGAGATTTGTCAATCTCAATCTGACTTAAAGGGGTTTTCTCCAGTTGTCTGGTTTTCCTGCCTTCATTGAATCAACTTTCACACCAAAATTTGTGTCGTTGACTGCTTAAACATTAGCCTCTGGCTAGGGAGAACAGACAACTCCTCCCTGTACATCAAGATTTTAAATAAAGTATTTATTTAATTATGTTAACTTTGCATTAAATAATCAAAGATTTTGACACAAAAAGACAAGAGAAACCAAACCCATACAAACTAAATTTTATCACAAGTTGTTTTCTATATTTTTTTAGTGTTTAATTGAAATAGGTATATTGCACTGGAACTCCACTACATGTATGGTTGACCCCCAGCCATTGCTAGCTTTTATCTACACACTGTTGGGCTTACTAAAACAGTAGTCAGCTGATGAAGGATTCAGGTTCAAGACACTGTGCTATTTCAGTTAGTTTTCATGCATCTAGTAGCTGACGTAGGTATATGTAAAGAATCTAGTTGGTAACCTTTGCATCATGTTTGCTTAATATGTTAACTATCATTTGTAATCAGTGAGAGAAATGGATCATTTTGCCCTAGCTGTGACGCATGCCACAGAAATTCAACAATAACATTCACAAAGATTCAATTCGCTTGTAAGAAAGGAATGAAAATGTTGCATCTACTAGGTAACTAGGTAGGTTTGAATGTGCTTGACAGCTTAGCAAATGGGTACCTTATTCCAGAGGAAGGAAGCAGCAAAAAGACAAAAGATTGATGGTAAAACAAAGAAACTGTAAAAGATAATTAATACAACTCATTTTAAAATGAACGTAAAAACTTCCCAAATGAAAAACTATGGTTATCAGATTTTAAATAAAACAACACTTTCTTGAATAAAAATTATTGAAATAAACCAAGTGCTAAAGAAAATGGATGAATTAGATTCTCTCTCAGACCAAGGTTGACTGACATACTGTAAAGTTTTTAGTGGATAATGAATGTAATGCATGTTTTTGTGTACAATTCAATAGTTTCTTCAAGCTGTAATGAACAAAAAGTTTGACAAAGCTCAGGAGTTATGCCAAAAAAGTAAGTTAAAGAGATCTGACCACGGGCAATAGGATATGCTGGTTATGAGTTAGATTACAAAGAATATTTACAAAAGAATTGCTAATAAAGCAAATAGATTGAATAACACCTTAAACTTTCTGTTTTGTTATTTGTTATCCTACTTATCTCCTGTGGTATAAACCCCGATGTATTTTAATTGTATGTTATTTCCAATCATCTCTCAACCATCACTGCCATTTTATATTCAAAACCTAGTAAGATCGGCCCCAAGTTGTGTCACCCTGTAATAATTGTACGGCCAGCCAGTTTAATCATTACATCAATATTCAGTTAAAAATTTGATGATGACTTAATGATTAAACTGTCTGATTGCGCTATTTTAACAGGCTGATATGGCTTGGGACGACACTACAACGTTTTGAAAATAAAACTGTGATGACAGAAAGAACAAGGTGTGAAGAAGGTTTAACTACTTATTAGCAATTTTTTTTATGAAAATACTTTTTAATCTAACTCGTAATGAGCATATCCTATCGCTCGTTATCTGACTAATGGTTGTAAGGCCTAGCAAGTTTTCTTCTTTCATGGGGGATTGCACAATATCTAATTAATAAGGTTGATGTGCAGGTCTATGTTGTATCTCTACTTCTCAAAACTCTTGCCTATACTAAATGACAGAGAGAGACAGGGTTGCATGTTTTTGTTCCTCATGGAATTAAATCTGAGAGCCTTTTCTTTTGATGTGTTATGTACAGACTGATACATGAATAAGTAATTATTTTGTCATGGAATGTTCTGAACAAGTGAGCTACATGATAAAGATATAATAACAGAAGGGGTACATGTAAAACTAATTCTTATCCTACAATTTTAACTAGCTTCTATGCAAAGCTATGTGATCTATATATATATTATTTCATAAATAGATTTGTTGTTTTCAAGATCTCTTAGCTTAAAATTCAAAAGCCAAAGGATATTTTTTATTATAATTATTTAGTTATTTTTTATTTAAAGCTGTAAGCAAAATGTTATCTAAAGGTTTTGAAATTCATATGACTGTTAAAACTGAATACAGTTAAGTTTTAGTTTCTTTTCCATAAGATTCAGTTTGTGGTGTTTTGCTTTGAGATTCTGTGTCAAGAAAATGTTCTTTTTTCTTAGACCAGCAGCTGTAAAGATTTATTTTATCTGAAAATAAAGAAAAGCAGCGCTGAACCATTTGCTTCTGATCCCCTTAAAAAGGTTCATTCCTGATCAAGGCAAACTTTACAGGGTTTGTACAGGTCATTGAAAACCTGGAAAGTCATGGAATTTTAGAATTTCATTTCCCAGGCCTGGAAAGTCATGAAATTTCGATTAGGGTCGTGGAAAGTCATAGAAAATTGGTATAATTTAGATGGATTGTACACAAACAATATGAAGAATAAGGGAAACCCAAATTACTGCACCAGGTCGTACACCTAAATTGTCAGAAGATTATTGGTAGTAATGCTGCTACATCTCAAAGTAACATCTGTTCCCCTTTCTCACCTTGGTTGACATGCAAGGAAAAGAACAAATTGAGAATGCTTCTTAGTTATCGAGAAAAAAGTTAAACAGCACTAGGTCATGGAAAATTATAAAAGGTCATGGAAAATTATGAAAGGTCATGGAAAAAGTTATGGAAATTTATGGAATTTCAGAAAGACAAAGATTACGAACCCTGTTTCATGTCCAGCAGCTTATAGAATGGTGTTTTGTATTTTTTTTAGTTCTGCTTCTTGAACCAGACAATGCAACATGTCAAGAATTTCATGCAGTTATTGTTGAAAAGAGAAAGCAAGGTTTGTTGTCTTTGAACTGTACCTTGGGATATCAGTAATAACAGCTAACTGAAATTCATTCTTCATCACTAATCAAAAATGAGGTTAATAATAATAATAATAATAATAAGTTTGCATTTATATAACCCTACGCCCAACCCCCAACCTGGAGGACCAGGGATCACTCTTTGTCTGGCCCCTATCCTTTGACCTGTCCAGCATGGGTGACCCTACCAGGAGTCGCAGACTCCAGCCGGCATAGCTCTAGGGATCATTGGGACACGCAAACCGCCTCACCACGATTAAGGTGATGATCCTTCGAGATGGCCCCTGATTTTACACGTAACTTGGATCACTCCGTGGTGCGAAACTATAATTTTAAATGAATTTTGAGTTAAACTTAGATTGCTTTTGAACAACTTGACTCTTGTTTGGTAAAACTAGATCCCGAATCAAATAATCATTTACAGAAGAACATTTTGCTTGGAAGGAAAAATTACTATCAGTGGCCGTTGCTGTCGTATTATTTTGTTTAATAACTGAAATTAATTTTATTTCTGTTCTATGTTTAAGATGAAAAGAATAAGAGGGATAGCAGTGATGATTCAAGTGAAGAATCAAGTGATGATGATGAGAGTAGTGATGGGGAAGACTCAAGTGAAGATGATGAGAGTGAGAGTGACTCAGATGATGATGATGCTCCACCAGGTCAACTCAATTTAATCGTGGGTGGACTTCCTATTCGACGTATCTCAAGTTAACTAACCGAAACCATGAGAATTAGGGGAAGAGATGGTTCAGAAGAGATATCAGGTGGCTGTGAATGGAGTGCGAATGATT
>JAOEHV020080302.1:0-16050 GCA_025447995.2 Isaurus tuberculatus
TCTTACACTAAGTAATTGACCAAACGCGACGTGACAGATTGGCAAAAAGGTAAAACTAAAGTCGGGCCGCTGCGCGTTGCCCGACTAAAAAGCTCTAACAGTGAGACCTCAAAGACTAATAGGCGAAAAACCATTTATGTACATAAGTGAACAACAAAAACAATCAAATCAACATAGGGTAGTACACACAGAGTATGTTATATGGGCGCATGAAATAATGAGTGTTGAAACGATCTATTGTAAAAGTGATCGTAGTTAATGAACAAGACGTCTTCAGCACGACTGACGAGCAGATAAAAGGGCCTAAAGCCTAAAATTATGGTTAAGGTATTATTATCAATGAAATAAAATGATGACAAATTAATTATAAAAGAAAAAAAAATGGCAGCGATGTTATCATGCGGATAACCAAAAGAACCAGCACATATCTCCGGTTTCTGTAATGATATGCAGATGAAAGTCTCTGCCTCATCCTAGACGGGACACTAATCCATCGCAGGTTAGCTCCCTGCGAGGATCTGGTAACTAGTCGTTTTACCGACCTTGTAAGGATGGACCTGAGTCAGCTTTGGCAGAAAAGAAGATCACACAAATGTTCATATGTAATCGATCTCCGGACCTTGTGGTCGGATGGCAGTGAACAAGGAAGACCATCATCTATTAAACAACTTACTTGTCTCTTGAATTTGGGAGGCTCAAACATGACCTGGGGATCCCTGGGATTGATTGTGCGCACAGCAGAACGGATTGGGTTGTAGAGGAAGTCCAGCGTAAGGATTACGTGGCCTTTGGCACGGCCTTCACAACTCTTGTTTTTCAGCTGGTACAAACGTTTCTCTTGCGGTGAGATCTACAATCGTATAAGTAAACAATTTGTGACCATTAACTCGTCTGCTATACTAATACTGCCATTTGACAAACTTTTGTAACTTGGATCAAGAACACTTATTTTATGTAGCCTTTAACCTTTAACCTTAATCATTGCGCAATGTGGAAATAAAGTGGGGTTTTGTCAAGGTGGGGAAATGGCCAGACGTTCTAGAATTTTCTGGAAACAATCAATATGACTGAAACTTTATTGAAGATATTTGTTACTGAGCGGAGAAGGAAAAAAAACGCCATTTCAGTCCCGAGACCGTTCTCGCGAGACTAGCTACCAGCAAAATGCCAAGTTTCCCTTCTAAGCACCAGAACACAAGTTCAGCTGAAGTTAAGCACGCGTAAAACGACTCGATATACACGATCGGTGAAAACCGTTCCCCCTCGACTGGCACAATAAAGAGAAAAACGAACTAGCTCACAATCACATTTATGTGACAGTAGTTTTAATTATAGTTAGTCGCACTGGAATACTTGAACAGGATTGGAATAGACACCTGTGTAGAGAATAAAATATGAAATTAAGACAGTGTGATTTCAAAACGACCGAAGAAATCATTTTGAAATCATTGTTAAACCAAAAATATTTTTTGCTGCAATACCACAAGTTCTTACTACGTCAATATTTTCCTTAGCTAAGATTGGTTGCTGCAGCATTTTCTGCCTGGTGATTCGGTTAACAAAACAGTAAGAATATAGACTCAAAACGGTGCTTTTTATGATGAAATCGAACTGCTTTCAACCAATTAAACTACAGAAATCGCAAGTGAGTTTAAAACAATTATAATGAAAACTTTAGTAAATACAAACCGTTGGCACAACAATCTTAATTTTTATGGTCTTACCTGCAGTAAAGGTATCTTCACTTTACCAAGGAATTCTGGTGCTCCCCGTTTATCTTCGTCATACACTGTGATTTCCAGGACGTCGTGGATATCCCATATGGTCCTAAAAAAAAAAAACAAAAAACTTTAATTAGTAGAAATAACAATACTTAACATTACTTAATGTCAACTTCATTTTTAAAGCTTTGCATTATTAAATCCCCCACCCCCTAGTTTAAAATCAAAAATTAGCAGGCGACAAATCAGTTGGCATTTTGCAAAAGGTGATGAATAGACCAATTTAGCTTAGCTCAATGTTTTTCCAATATAATCCCTTTGGGAATAATATTCTTTATTTGAAATGTACTGAGCTGGAAAAATGTACGAAAGAATGTTCACGGACAAAGAAATCATACTCCCAAAGGGATTGTATTGGGAAGACATTGAGCCAAGCTAAATTGGTCAATTGTCCCAGACAAAAACCTGATGGCGGGGAAGCTTAGCAGTTGTTTAACAACCAGACATGTTTGACTCAGAAATACGAATGCTACCTGAATTTTCATTCCTCGAAATTCCGCAACCTTACAAGGATTTTCGGCCCAAGGTGACCAATTTAAGAAACGAAAAATATCTTTTTTAAATACTCATTGCCAACAAAACGTGTCGCCGACGACAAAATTTTATAACGCCAACAAAGGAATAGAAGATGGAAAGAAAAAAAAACATCAGAGTTATGTTCGATTTTCAAACCTGTACGAATGACAAGCTACTGAAATTCTTTCACCTATATGGTTGTTAAGCTACTGAAATTCTCTCTCCAGAGCGAGTAACAACCGTTAAATTGATCGGGCGTAGACTGGTATAAGACGTCTGCACCCTGGCTACACCTTCCGTTAATTTTTAACTTTCACGGACCATCTGTCGCCCTATGCAAAGGAAGCTAAGATGAAGAAAACGCATTCAAGATCCCAGCTGGTACATTATTGATCCCTGCTCGTTGATTTCGGATTTCGAACAAAAAACTTTGCTGTTTCTAGAATTCTTTTACATGGAACAACATCTGGCGAGCACACTTGAAACGTCAGCTCCTTTCACTACTTAAAGCAACAACGATAGGATTTTCAACCTTGAGTTTTTCAGTTCATAAGCGTTGAAAGGTACTTGCCGACGCATTTCAATAACTTTATTTAAAAAAGTTTACTTACATTTCATAAATCTTTTCCCAAGCTGGGTTGAGAGTCTTGTAGATTGTATTGGTAACAAGTCTTTGGTTGTTAACAACAAGGACAGCAAATGGATCGCTGAGTCCTCCGATATCCGCTGAAGCAAGTCCGACGGCACGATGG
Source organism: Isaurus tuberculatus (assembly GCA_025447995.2). NCBI lineage: Eukaryota > Metazoa > Cnidaria > Anthozoa > Zoantharia > Zoanthidae > Isaurus > Isaurus tuberculatus. The sequence continues at coordinate 3,050 of JAOEHV020080302.1, forward strand.
AGTTTCACCTTTGTTTGTGAAGAGTTACGTGAGTATGACTTTAAATACTACGTGTCTTTAGCTAGCTAAATCCATTTACGGACCTCGGGAACTCATAGAGACGGCACTTATTTTTGGTATGCTGACGAGAATTTTAAGAAGGTTAACAAGACAGGACTAATTTTATTTAGTCGTAAAAGTAACATAATCGTAACTTTAGCTCTTTACACTACTTACGGGGATGGTTACAAAATTTTCAACGTGCACTGTTTAAATCACAGTTGCCACCGGTTTCGAAGAGCTAACGGTTAGAAACGTCACCCATTAACTCTTACACTACCTACTGTACGGAGATGATCATAAAAGCTTTAACTTTGAGCTATCTAAAATACAGTTGCTTTGTCAACACTAGAAACGTCAGCTCCCTATACAACCTACTGAATGGTCATAAAAATTTCATTCTTGAGCTACTTAAATTCTAAATTCTTTATTTCACTAACCCATTGACGCACTCCACTTGTTTTTTTGTTGTTATTTTTTTACTCATCAAGTATTTAAAATATCCGGAATACCTGTAACCAGCCACACTCTTTAATCTTCTTTGGTGTTTTCTTTAGTGAAAATGCTTCCACCATTGCTTTCCGCTTGGCTGGGTCATCTTGGTGGGTAGTGAGATCTGACTCACAGCCGGGTGCGTCCAGTCCTGTAATACTTAGGTGCATTATAACTATACCAGCATTGTCTTCAAGCTGTGCCTCGATCTTGTGAGACTTTTCCCTCTCCAGCTTTGATAAGTCAATCTGGCACCTGCGAGATGACAAATAATATGTATGAATTCAAAGTAACTTTACCAGGACCGTGTTTCGATAGATGCTTACTTTACAATACCTTACAATAGCATATAACGCGTAAGTTATTTCAAGTTATCACTAACACTGTTTAAGCAATTCAAGGATCTGATGTTTTGAGCGTTAGCCCTTTGTGATCTTGTATCACCATAGTTGTGTAGAACCGCCTTTTGAGCTTTAGTTCTTTGTAAGACCAACTCCATAAAACGTTGCTCTGATGAAGTGCTATTGAAATACCTCTAATAAAGTCAGCTCCATAAAGTTATTATGCTATAATGATAAACTGTGAGTTGTCTAAAATACCTACTTAGTAAATAATACTAAGTTGACACAATTTAAAAGTCATTTTAAAATTTTTCATCCAGTATGTTCAAAAAAAGGTACAAAAGCATTTAAACGAAACAATTCGATATAAAAGGAAGAATTTGAAAAGTAAAATTATATTTGTTGCTTTCTCAGCCAAATAGACATATTTTTCCGCAACTATGAACTATACCTCCAACCGCCTAACCGTGTTTAGTGCTTATCAGGATAAAAACTCTTGCACCTACTGAGTCACTATTCATGGGCGAGGGTAGACTGTGTGTGTATCACAGGTGAGGCCGAGGCTTGAGTGAATCTAATTAATTAGCTTTCAGGGCTTCTTTCTACCAAGACAAAAAGACAAACTAACCTTCCCATAAACTCGTCCTTTCTTATGTCCCTATCCCAAACAGTTACTTCAAGGCTCATTGGAGAGTCAGAATACATCTTGAGGTCAAACTGTTCCTTCCAGTACGGGTTGAGAGTCTCCTTACAAGCCTTTGACTTGTACTTTTCATTTCCCAGACGGAAGCGGCAGTAAGGATCACTGAAACCTTTAAAACAGGCATTCACATGAGTTTATAATCATTTTGTTTGTTTTTGTGTGATTTACCTCTTCGTAAAATGCATAGGTAGGCAATCACATGATTCGCACTGATTGATGAAACAAACTGATTCCAGAAGTTTTCCAGGGTAGCAAAATAACTTCCATTTGCATCAATCCAAAGCATCATCACTCACAATACCCTTCCTTCTCATATCCTTCTCTATGCATCACATCAGTTTCTTCCTAGGTCGTCTTCTAGACCTTCCCTTCAACTTTCAAACTAAGAACCTTCATAACTGGGTTTAATATTTAATGCAAATTCAAGGTAACATGTTATTCACCAAATGTTTTTCAGAGCTTTAACTGGCTCTTACAATCTTTAAACAATATCTGATTTGTGACTGGCTGATCAAAAACGTGACACTACAGTCCTTTATTCAAATGATGGCATTAATGTTGCTGATAGCCAAAAAATGGCAGAAACGAGAATAAATCGGTGATTTCAAAATGAGTATTCTTATCAATGCTGAAACCAAGCTGTTTTGAGTGAATCAAAATGCAGAAATCACTGACAATGATTTCAAAATAAATCATATACTTTAGGTTTAGTAACCAATGCTGAGAATATGCTCTTAGGACCAGACAAAGTGTAGAAACCATAACTAAGGTGATTTCAAAATTAATATTACAGTTATTATTAGTTAGTATCAATATTGTACCTGAGTCATCCATGGGTATTAATTTCTTTCCCTCGACAAGAATGATTGAAATCAATCCATCCCACAGCTGACCTGGGCCTTTTGATGGATCTTTGGAATCTTTTGCTTTCTTGGCGGCAAGAGCAGCCCTTCTTGCAATCTATGAAAACAATATCATTCAAGTTATATGAGAAAAATAATAATTAATATAATTATATGTTTTTGCCTCAAAAAATGACTGACAGCAACAACTGACACCTTGGGTCAGCAAATAAAAATAAAAAACCAACAAAACACCTAATTGAAGTTTCCAATACTTCTCTAAGATTTCCAGTTAGCAGACCAACAAATTCCAAGTACAAAACCAAAGATGGATCTGTGTATCAAGAGAGTTTCTCCCTTTTGTAGGACCTTGAAGCCATTCACAGACAGACATGCGTTCTTTCCACAGATGTTGGCATTGGTTAAACACTCCCAAAATTCTTCCAGGTTTACCCTTTATGGCCTTAGTGCCCTTGATACTAGTGCACATGTGCTACCCATAGCATTATCCTTCCAGCTACATCTAACAAGCATTACATTTTTACTGTCCTCGCACAATATTGATCACATTTCTAGAATCCACTCCACAGCAAGAAAATATAACTAACACCTCTGACAATAATTCCAGACACTTAAGTACATAATCATCTGGAAATGTTTTACAAAAATATATGGTTACTTCAGACTTATAAGTTTACTGACCTCCTGTTTGTCTTCAACATTCTTTGGTTCAATTGTAAATGTTGCATTGATTGTTCCCAGCTTCTCACCACTCTCCTCAGTGTCCTCCAATTCAAGGGTCATCTCTGTTGGCCTTCATCATAAAATATGGATTTAATGTCGAATTATTAAAAACTAAAAAAATCATACAGTAAAGTATTTGCTTAATTAAAAGACGTTTTTGTTGAGTTTTTTTAACATGGTGAGGTCTAACACCACAATCTTTAGCTTTTCAATCATAGTCACAGTCTTTCTACAAGTTAAAACGAACAGATCTGTACAATTAACTTGACATCCCAGGGAAGAACAGGCCTTGAACTCCCCAAATTTAGGGGAACAGCCATTTTGGACTCAAGATTTTTGCCAAAAATAGGGTACCAAGGCAATTGTCAAGGCACAGTGGCAGCGAATAAAAAAGGGACAGGCCATTTGTGGCTGTAATTGTGCACATTTCTGGGGGCATTACGGCAATGGCCAGGGGCATCCATGGCAAATGCTGCATGGCTGTTGTAGATTTCAAGCCCTGGAAGAAATTCAGAAAAGGGGGCAGACAGAGAAGGATTAAATGGCATATCCAGAAGAGATTTTAATTGTAAAACTTAGCAGGCACCAACACTGAAGAAAGGGCTGAGATTTTATGAGGCTTTTTTGCTCAAGACTTTATTGTTGTACTAAACTGCAAAACCTGGGAACTGCCTATTAAGGATTTAGGAGGTTGAGGCTAAGGAGCGTGCAAAGGTACATGATCAGGATATCATGTGGAGTTAAACTTGCAGATATATGGTGTCCAACTTGAGCTTTTGGAGCAGTTTGAAACTGGTGTTAATCCAGAGGAGGCTATGAAAATGGGCTGTTAAGGTGACCAGACACGCGCTTCAAAGGGAGATGGATAACAGTTCTCTGTTATCTTAACTGGTTCTTAATTTAGAAGGAAAGCGGTGCCCAAAGGTCAAGGGGACAACCCAGAAAGGCTTAAAAATGAGAAGGGAAGGTTTAGTGCATTTATTTAGTGATGATGCCAGATGGATTGTTACAAATGGAAAGCAACTATCAGGAAACCAATGATGACACCAGCAAGGAAGGTGTAAATGAACTAGCTATCACTGTTGCTTTGCCGGCAAATAGGCCACTTTTTAGGTTACCATGCTTATTAAAATAAATAGGGACTAGGTCTAATAACTAAATATTAATTAATAGAACTAAAACTCACTTGCTTATTTCAATGCCAGACAAGTCAACTATAGCCCTTCCCATAGGGTCATCACCCCCAACTTTGTCAAAGTCATAAACTTTCAACACCAATGGTACAGTGATGTCTTCAATTGGGACACAGAACTTCTCGTTCCACTGAGGATTTAAATTTTTTGAAACAGTTCTACTTTTGTAGATTTGTTTGCCATCGGCTTTAAATTTTACATATGGGTCACTTGTACCTGAAAGAAAAAGAGAAATTACAAAAATTATATTTCAACATGTTTTTATCCAAGTTTAAAAACAAAGAACCGGTTCATCAATCTCACATTAAGGTTTTATACAAATTAATATAACATACCTGAACTAAAACTATATCGTTCCTTTATTAGGGATGCTTAGCAGTGAGAAGTAATACGCTACACATAATGACTGTAAGTTTTACTTTTTGCTTTTGTCAAATTTAGAAATTTAAAACTTAAAATTTTATTTAATCTAACTTATGTTTTTTGTTACTTTTATTCAATAAATATGTCAATCCTTTTGTTAATGACATGATTACAGTACTGTATATAATTTCAGTTTCAATTGTTTTAAGTAGTTTACAAGATAGTTTAATGGCTTTTAAACCAGACAGTATATTTATTAATTAAACATATTTTATAATAGACCGTTGTTATTTTAGTTAACTAATTAAAATGATTTTAATTTATCATTTTTTTAAAAAATATTTATATAATATTATTTAATATTAACTTATTTCAATTTATTTTATAGTAATTCATTTATTTTTAATGCCTGATAATTAAGGCAAACCTGATCTTTGTAAGGTTTTGATGAATGGTTTATCATGTTCGAACTCCACATGGTAACTATCTGTTAAAGTTCAATAACAATCATGAAGTAAGTTTAACTTACAAATTAAATATATCATTAATTACATTTTGCTTATTAACTAATTGGTTAAGAGTAAACATATTATCAAACTTTTGCATATCTGTTCTTTACCCAAAAAATTGTCCTAGTCTATAAACTTTATAAGTTTTGTTTACTTAATTTTATGATAAAATTATTAAAAAAAATTATACCAAATAACCTTAAAGTTTCTATTTTTTAATTAAAGTAATTGAAACTGTTTTCTTTTTCCATAAAACGGTTCATATCTGTGGGGTTAGGACTAAATCCTAGATTTAAAAAAAAAAATGGAACCTCTTTAATTATCAGGAATGATTTATTTAATACTTTTAACTTTAATATTAGGTCTTTTATTTGCGATGCTTAATATTTGCCCATAAATTTTTTTTTAGATTCTTAATTCTAAAAATTAATAATTTTTTGCTGAGAATATTAAAATCCATCTAAACATGCCAAAACTATTCATTAAATCTGTTTTCAATGAATCTAAGACAACTTTTAAATTATTACATATTTCACCATGTTACTCTGTTTCTCATGCGCACCTGTAAAAACTCAATTAACAACACTGTTATTTAATAAGTAAACACAAAAGTAAGTTTAAATGTTAAAATAAAATGAATTATAATGCAGAAATAAAATGTTACACTAGTTAAAAACAAACATATAATTATATTTTCTTAAAATATTTTTTGACATAATTAGACAACAAAATTTAAACCAAATTTAAGAAGCTTTAAGTTCTTGACTTTTATGTAAACAAATATTTGAGAGTAAAAAACTACATTTTACAGAATTCAAACTTCAATTTATTTAATTTAATTTATATTTAATAAAAGTTTATCATTAACTTAAAAACAAGGACTGAAATTAACAAACACCAGTTGATCATTTTAAGACTATTCTTGGTTTTGTTTGATTGATTCATTGTTGCTATACTTTTAAACATCAAAAAAGGACTTTGCAAAGAAAGTTTCCCCTTAGTTTAGTAGTTTACAAAATAAATAAATGCAAAAAGTGCTGTAGTTTTTAGATAAAACTAGAAAAAAATAATAATGATTAAATCAATGCAAATGTTTTATTTTCCAACATCTTTTTAATAGTCATTTCTGAAATTAAAGTAAAATGGAAGTTCCATTACATCATGGTGAATTATTATTCAATCCTAAACTTGGCGTAAATTAATTTGGCACAAATACAAGTAAAAAACAAGATTTCAAGACATTACAAGATAACATAGAAACTTTATTATACACCTGTCTTCATGTGATGACCTGTTACCACCAGTTAAAACTTATCACATTATTGACAATGCTATCGTTTTAATGGCCAATCACATTCATTCTTATATGACAACACAAACAAACTTGTATCATATTTTCAGAAAGTGTTCTGACTAAAATGGTAATACCTAGTTATTTTGTAATAATTTATTCATGATTTAACCATTTATAATTTATCACAATACAGAGGTATTAACTGTTTTGCTTTGTGCAATTTTTTTTTTAAATAAACTTTCTGTTTTATTGCTATTTTGCAAGCCCAGTTTTAATAGTTTAAACTTCACACTTCACTTATTTTATTTCAAAGTTATTATTTTAAATCTGTTTACAAATGTTAAAAATTATTTTTGAAACTGAAAACCTTTTTGCAAAAGGGTGTGGTATGTTTGTATCATACTGAGATTGCAAGCCATTTTCTAAATAAAAAAGTTTTCATCAAAACACAATCTTTTCAATCTTTTTCTAGATTTTAAAAACAGATTTAAAGTTTAAGACAAATAAGAAAATAATAAAATTGTTTAAATAGAGAACACAGTATCAATCAAATGTGACCCTAACAAAATAGTTTGGTCGCTTTGTTTTGAAAAGTATGGAATTTTAATGCTGACAAGTGACTTACTTTGGGCACAAGATTTAATGATTTAAATATTTTAAGTGCTAAGATACGGATGCACTTTCATTTTGATCTACCGAAATTAATTAGAATGAGGCGCTTGCTGTTTAAACGAGCAATCTCATTTAAAGTCATTTAAAAATAACTTTTAGTCATATTATATATTGTTTATAAAACAAGCTTAATTTAAACTCTTTTAGAATAATTTCTGTTTTATATTTTTGAAATTCTAGTAGGTAATATATGATAAAACAGTGGCAATACAATAGAAACAGAAAACTGATTTTTGGAAAAAATTGCGTTACGAAATCTGCAACTCTCGAAAGTGCATAGATTATGAAATTACTCATTAACAATATTTATAGTACAAGACTCAGAAGTAGTAACAAACCTGTTTTATCCCGAGCCGCAAGATCCCGCCCGTCCTTCAACTCTACTTCTAGAGCAAAGAAGGCACATTTTCCACTTCTGGCAACTGAACCAGCCTGATGATAAAGAAATAAAATATGTTTACGAACACGAAGTCTGAAGGGGAAACCCTTAGAGTTATCGCTTTGGCATTGTTCGTGAATTAACACAACACGCGATATCCACAGTGCTAAAAATCCAACGATCATGAATAAGCAAGAGCGAAAATAAAAATTTAATAAGGTAGAACTATAGTTGAGGAAGGGGTTTTAAAAGTGAAAAGAAAAATCGAACTTACAGTGGAACCGGGCATCACATCTGTGGCCGGGCTTTCAATGAGTCCCTCAGCGGACGAACCAGGCACCGCACCTGGACCATCTTCGTCCGCAGTTGAATTTCGAGCTATTTGAAAAAAACCGGGTTCATGAGTACGCCTAAAAGATTCTCCGTTCAACTGATAAGATTTAGGATCAGAAAGATGGGGCAGAGATTGAGTGTGACCGGACTTTCTACCTCCACGTTTAGACTTGCTGCGTTTTAAACTTGAGAATATGCCGCTCTTCTTCTTCGCGGAATCGGCTCCTTTGGGGATAAAAATGAAATCAACAATTCTCAGTTTAAGTCTCTAGCTAACTTTTTCTCAAGCAAATATTTAAATGTCATGAGAAAATCGAGATAAAATTGCCAAAAACCTCGCGCTTCCTCATCCGACATCTTGCCTATGGCTTTGCTTCGCTTCAACTGAATTGTGCGCAGATTTGCATGCGCAGAAACGATATTAGCGCGTATAAACAAAAATCTTTTTTTTTCTGTTTACATTTTTAAAGCGAAATCATAACAATCTAAACAAATCTTTTTAACCTCCCCATTGAAAAAATATTTTAATCAAAGGTGGATCTTAAAATGGATGATTTCTTTGCCCAACACATTTTTTTAGCAGATATGAAAATTGTGATATTTCGTTCTATGTGAAAATAACAAGTTTATGGTCCTGTAATGGCCGTATCATAAATCTACAGGTTCATTCTGAATCTAGTAAATATTTTATTGCTAAGGTTGTTCTTTTCCAATCGTAACTAAATCTCCTGCGGCGAGCACACTTGTTAAAGAAAAAAATCTCGTTCTAAATAATAAACATTTTCTGTGATGTTTACAATTGAATTTACCGCAAATTTCGAGTCTGTGTGTTTTTTGTGCTTCTGCAAGTGAGTTATTTATATTGTGAATCAGGGAGATAGTTTTTATTAAACTCATAAATAATGTCTGGCTTGAATGCAAAAATATTTCATGGCCACTAAGAGAATTCGAATAACAACTACTAACAATTATATTGGCATTTAAAAAAGAAGACACTTAAACAATTATTGACAAAAAGTTCAAGTATTTTTTAAGAAAAAAATCAATTACACGATAGCTTTTCAGACATTGCCTAAACCAAGAAAATAACTACAATTTAAGGCCACACTTAAACATTTTTTAAAAAAACGAAAAATTGATATTGCTATAAACTATTGCTCGAATGAAAAGCCGAGCAAAATTAGCAGACTCAAAAATTAAACAACAAATTAAATATAAAAGGAGTATGAGAATCTGAAAGAGGTTTAATTAAGATTTTAAGAGATCTTTAGATGATTATTTAAAATGGATACCCTAAACGGCTAACTGACTAACTGCGAATCAGACGAATATAGCTAGCTAACTTATTACTGGGAACCGGCCAAAACATTCAGTCATCATTGGCTCATTTTTGAGGTAAGGGGTTAGTCCATGGTTTTGGTCGGATTTTGGCTCATTTTTGAGGTAAGGGGTTTGTCCATTGTTTTGGTCGGATTTTGGGTCATTTTTGAGGTAAGAGGTTTGTCCATTGTTTTGGTCGGATTTTGGCTCATTTTTGAGGTAAGGGGTTAGTCCATGGTTTTGGTCGGATTTTGGCTCATTTTTGAGGTAAATGGCTAGTCCATGGTTTTGGTCGGATTTTGGGTCATTTTTGAGGTAAGAGGTTTGTCCATTGTTTTGGTCGGATTTTGGCTCATTTTTAAGGTAAGAGGTTTGTCCATGGCGTTATAGTGATGATGATATTGGCGGTGATGGTGGAGTTAACGGTGGTGTGGCAGAGACGATGAAGGTCACGGTGACGGTGACAGTGATAGTGATCGGTGATTGCGAAGATGTAAGTGAAGATGAGGTTGACGTTGACATTGAGAGTAAAAATAAATGTAACAATAGCTGTAAAAGTAACGATGTTGGTAAATGCAACGTTGACGATGAATGCACGATAATACAGGTTAAATGGCAATGACGGTGATGGTGACGGCGAAAGTAATGATGAAGGTTTTGGTGTCACTGATGTCGAACAGTAAAGATAAAGGGGGTGGTGACGGTGACAATGATGACGAAAACATCGACTATGTAGATGACAGTGGCGATGACGGCGACGGTGAGAGGAACGATAAAGGTAACTGGATCACCTGATACCGGACAGTAAAGATGAAGTGGGTGATCACGATGCAGATGGTAACGAAGATGTCGACTGTATAAATGACAGTGACGATGACGGCGACGATGAGAGGAATGATGAAAGGTTTGGTGTCAATAATGTCGCACAGTAAAGATTAAGGGGTTGGTGACGGTGACAACGATAGTAGTGAACTATGTCACTGTAGCGTTACGGTAACCAAGACGACAACTAAAACGATTAATCATGGGCACCAGGCCATCGTTCAGAAAATAGTTGTACTGTTTTATGTTTTTAAATGCTTCAAATATTAAATGAACAAAAAAGTTCTTCAACTTTTCCACTTCCGATCCTTAAAATGAGCCAAAGTTTTTAACATAAGTAAAACTGGATAACTGATAATTTTTGTTGCGCAACGTTTAGAAAAAAAAAATGCTTAGATCATTAACGTATCTGTAACTAAACCTTCACAACGTTAATATTCAACTGAAAAAAGAAAAAATGACATAAATATGAGAGAGACTGAATTGGCTTAAAATTGAATGCCCAAGGCAAATGCAACAAAAATTGAAAAGCAGAAGTTTTTCAAAATGCATGTACGTCCTAAAGCGTTTGTGGTTACAGATAAATTTGCCAACTTTTGACGCAGTTTCACTAATCAATTCCAATTTGGTTTCAGGTTTAAATATTTATATGAAATAATAATCGCAATGCGAACGTTACAAAACTGCAAGTCTCAAGTCCTGTCTAACTTGAAACAAAATCTCAAACATGGAGTAACTCTTTAGATTGGTTAATTTTTCAACATGAAGGGAGAGACTAGACTTTGCCGAATATTTTTCCCGTTCTCGCTTTGTTTTGTATTTACAGTTGCTCAAGTTCAGCACGAGTTGAATGTTGCTCTAAAGAGTGACATCCAAGCAAATATAACGTGTGGCTCTCCAGCGGAAAAATACTATAACATTCAACAGAAAGATATTACACCAATTAAACGAAACATATCTTGGTGTAATGCAAGCAATCCCGCTCTTGCGCATCCTCCATTAATGATGGTCGATGGAGCTCTTGAAACGTTCTGGCAGTCGAAAGCAAGCCGAGATGTTGCATATATAACAATTGATTTGGCCCAGGTAAAAATTTTACTCTGTATTTCTATATTTTAGTTACCAAACCCTTTTTCAAAATTGCAAACGTTTGCATGCAACGCTTCAAAGTTCCCATTTCTACCCCAAGGTATCTAAATTTTACTCAAAACTTATTTTTGAAAGTTCCCTTCGTTTATTGATTTACAGTTAGACACTTTGCTCAGTAAAATTGGAAAAAAAATTCAATTCAGTTCCTAATGTAAAACTAATAAAAATATACTTAATTATACGTACGTTTTTATAAAGTTTCTCGCTGTTTTATTTTATCTTTTTTTTCGCAAACGCGACAAGCCAAAATAAACAATTTTTTATGGTTGCGGGTACCTGCCTTTTAGCATATTCTTAAGTTAGTGATTGTTTTTGTTCAAAAAAATTCAGAGTTTTAGCAATTTTGTAACTTTATGTCACTCTTGAAATGAAATTCTCAGGTAATAAAATCTCGACTGCAGTAAACAGCAACGTACACATGAGTTTGTAACATTTTCGATTCTACAATTTTTATTAAAAAAAACTTCGGGGCTCAACTTTGACAAATTTACTTAGTATTCGAGCTCAGGAATCTTTAATTTTCCTTACTTTTAATGATTATTTACTAATGGCCTTCTTTTTTATGTTAAACTAACGGATTTAATTTAAAATGTTATGCAACTTTAGATATCCGTTCTAAAGTATAAAAAAAACCCACCTATTTTATCACATCTAACAGTCAACTGATTTTAGATGAATTTAGAAGGTAACATATTTATGTTGCAGTAAATACCATGGAACATTAATGATAACTTTGTCAAATGTTTTAATTAAACAAAAGAAAAATTATACTTATAGTAAATAAAAACATTTTTAAATCAAGGAACCTTTTAAGGCATAAATTTGTTGATAAACGCACGTAACGACTTAATAAGTATTTCAAGCTAAAAATGCCTTGAAACTTTAAAGCTGAACTCAAAAATAGAGGTTCCTTATTAAAAGAAGTTTGTTCCTACCTACCTACTTACTTACCTATACCTACCTACTTACCTACTTACCTATACCTACCTACCTACTTACCTATACCTACCTACCTACTTACCTATACCTACCTACCTACTTACCTATACCTACTTACCTATCTATCTACCTACCTACCAACCTACTTATCTATCTACCTACCTACCTACATACTTACCTATCTACTTACCTACTTAACTACTTAACTACCTACCTACCTACTTACCTACTAACCTACCTAACTATCTACCTACCTACTTACATATCTACCTACCTACCAACCTACCTACCTACGTACCTACCTACTTACCTACCTCTAGTTCACAGTCACTTGCTTTGCCCTAATCTTAATTTATCGAGTCTTATCTGTAGTTATTACCTAAACTGTGTGCCTAGTTTATCTCTACCTTCTTATCTTCCAAATGGTACGTTTATACGAACGCGGAGTTAGTTTAGGATTGGAAAATTGATAATGGGATGAAAACTGTCTAGATACAATGAGAAGCAATAGAAAATTATGTTTTATAACGTTACAACTGTATCTAACAACAAGCGCCCAGTGGCGGGCAAACTAGCTTTTACTTGCTTGACAACCATGCAACTTTGACCAGAAATTCGAAAACTAATATGACTTTAACAAGACCCCAAACATCAAGGCTTGTACTTTCGGTTTTTTCTCGCACCTTTTAAAAGAACCAAAGACGATATATAGGTTGTTATCAACAGAAATACTATATTGTTCTGTGTAGAATTTTTCACTGCTGAATTAAAAGTTTTAAAAAGAAATCCTTCTGGGCTGGGTTGTTCAAAAGCTTGTTAACTTTAACCCTGGGTTAAGGTAAAATTTAAACAGTAATTTCTTTACAA
>JAOEHV020080401.1:0-16049 GCA_025447995.2 Isaurus tuberculatus
CCATAACTTTTCTAATAATGGTCCGTCCCTTACCCGACATCCTTCTGAAGTCCACCTTTCCTTTTTCTCGTTCCAATATTGACAGGTTGCCATGGAGATAGAAATCGTGTAATTGACATCCGTGGCGGGGTCGTATAGGGGTCTCAAGATGAGAGGTGTGGGAGCGGCGGTTGTTGGTGGGTCCTTGAATTCATTACAAATAATGGACCTCTTTGAACGACCACTTTCAGAACAAGGACTGCGCCTGTGTCGACTGAGTATGAGATCATCTTTCGCAGTTGCAAGCTGAACTCCAAGAAAATGAATTCCAATATGTCCAGTTACATTACTTGTGAATCTTATTAAAAATGGATCCGAGGAACAGTTTGTATAATTCCCTTTCTGATTCTGTAGATTGCAAGAGGAAAAGTCTGGCACAGTTGCTTTGTAGGAATGATTATGAACTGTTGGTCGTTGATTGTGATCTAAGTAGATCAACAATTCATGATCTTGTTCTGGAACAATTCTTACATACACTGTCAGAGCCTCTGAGGAGATGTTGAAATAGTGGTAAGCCATTCTAGTGCTATTGGTAAAATATGATAGTTCTTCTATTTTTACAGGGGAATGGATGGGAATGTTTAGTTCGATTTCCTTAGACAGATGAGACACCTGTACTTCTCTTCCACTGTCATCTTTGATATCAATACTGACGACGGGAGACTTGATGACTTGAGCACTGGGATGCCACGTGAACGGATTTGAGTTCATCGAAAGCATCTGTTAAAGTTAAACGGTAAAGAAGTTTAGAATAGGCAAAAACGGTATAAATAAAAAACAAAACTTTCTTGATGGCAAAATTACTCAAATAAACTTAAAAATGGCTTACAAAAGAAGCTGCCATCTAGAAACAATAAACAAGAATTTATACTACTGCTAAGAAAACACAGGCGATGTGGTTGGCGCAGTTGGTAAGATCTCTGCCTTCCAACCACAAGGTCCCAGGTTCGATTCTTTTCCGCCAAAGCTTACTCAGTTTTCTATCCTTACGAGGTCGGTAAATGAGTACCAGCTTCGACAGGGAGCTAACCCGCGATGGATTAGTGTCCCGTCCAGAGGGAGTCAATGACTCTTATCCGCTTAACATCACGGAAACTGGAGATAATTAGGAATTAGGATTACGGCAAAAAAAGGAGGCTATTGAACAGTCTAAGTTTCATTAGTCCCCTAATGTAGAATCGAAAAACGCGTGTTTCTTTCCCAAGTATATTGATTTTCAATAGGTATTTTAAACTTTTTTAATGCCAATTTGTCTGAGTGATATAAACACAAGAAAACCTCTCGACCTCATGGACTCCGAGAAAATAACCCACGCAACTTCCAGCTTCGTACGCTGTTGACCAGTAGTTCTTTGGTCCTTGAGGTACATGTTATTGTTAAATTCAAACATTTTGCGATCGTGTTACTAAATTTGTACCATTACCCTTGAAAAACTTACTTACTTACTTACTTACTTATTTTAATGTTTAAAAACATTATGCAATGATATTGCTCACCTGTGTATCAATAAATGAGGAGTTTTTCGGCAGGTTTTTCAACAAAATGCCGGAAGGAGGTAAGTCCACTTTACTACGCCCTACATCGACAGTACGGTTTCCAACATTGCTCGGTGTCTTGCGAACCAAAAACATACTTAGAGTTTTTGTCTCAATTTGAATGGCTCCCTCGTTTGACTTCTTGTTTGACAGCAAACTTTCAGCCACAATACTTATGAGTTTGAAGGCTTTCTTAGCCATTTCTTTGTTCTTAATGTAAACAAAAAAGAACATTAGTTCAAAGTAGTGAATTTTTTAAGAACTATAATACTTTATATAAAGAGTATTTTACTGTTTGAAGGCCCTGTGAAGAGTCTGTTCCAAACTACAACCACTATGAAGGTAATGTCTTGCACAAACTTTCTATGAAAAAAATATTTCCGTATACTCAATGTGTGTCCCTATATTATATACATCCTATATGAACATGTGCCTACATAAAGACTCTATGTGTGTCCCTATATACAGATCCTATAAACATGTTTCTGCATAGATACCCTATATTTGTCCCTCAGTATAAATTATACAGACCCTATGAACATGTGTCTACATAAAAACTCTATGTGTGTCCCTATATACAGATCCTATAAACATGTTTCTACATAGAGACCCTATATTTGTCCCTATATACAGTCCCTATGAACATGTCCCTACATAAAGACTATGTGTGGCCCTCTATACAGACCCAATGAAAATGTGCCTCCATAAAGACTCTATGAGTATCTCTATCTATAAACATGTCCCTATATACAGACCCTTTATAGAATAAGTTTAACAACGTAGACAGTTTGAAGAATAGGTTCCCATATACAGACCATATGAAGATCGTTTAATGAAAACCGTATGAAAAATGTGTTCTGCAATATATATCATTTGAACCGTATAGTATTTGTTTTTCGCTAGGCGAAGATTAAAAGGTTGTAACCTAATGTTTTACTAAATTAATATTTAAAGGTGATCTCGGCAGCTAAAATGAACAAAGTGCAAAAGCTGATACCATTTCTTTTATTATAATCTTCGTTTTGTTTTTGGACTGTATCAAATTCTCTTCAGTGACCTTGGCTCTAAACGACGAGCTGACCAGAACATTGCCAATTCCATGAAGAAGGTTATTACCAGCTTTCATCCGGTTCGACTGGTCGCTTTCCTTTCCATCTGCAATTTCTTTAAATGCACTTGTTATCGATTCAAGAACATTGACCGATTTTTCCTGCGACAAAAAAAATGATTTATTATCTTTTTTACTAAAACGTAAAGAATTTAGTCTAGGAGCTTTTTCGAAGGTTTTCGAAACGTCAAATGAACCTAAGTTAAGTGAGACACAGTGCATATATATATATATAACCGTACATCGTGTGCCCAAGTTCACGAGCTGCCATAAAGCCATAATGGTGGTAACCGGGAGGGCACAATGTATACTTTTGTATATATGTATATATACTTATGTATGTATATATATATATATATGTATATATAAAAATATAAAATTTAATTTATTAGAAATAAATATGAACAAAGTCAGTTTTTTCGACTGTTGAGCTCAACAGCTCATATATACAGCCATTAAGCTTTTTCATTAGAGAATATTGTCTTTTTGGCCTTGGCGCTGAATTTTTGTAATTTTCTCCGAATTTTAGGCTTGAAAAGCTCTTGTGTATATTCTTAGACTGCATAACATGGCAATTCCGCTTTAGGCTATACTGGGTTATAAATACATTTGTTTAGGGTTGAAATGATTTCAGAGTCAGACTGCATTCACTAAAACTTCTTGTAAAAAATTAATGTTACTATAGACAAGTAACTTAGAGTATCAAACAGGCGTCAAAAAGTTGTGCTCTTTTCGTTTCTCTGGGCCTATTTCGCCATAAAGAAAAAAAAAGTGTATACTGTTTAGTTAAAATCATATAATTCTACTGTGTTTTCAAAGTTATATTCTTTTAAAATCTCAGTTTTAGTATAATCTTAGACTGTTTTCAAAACTTCGCGAATTTTACCTGATTTAATCAACTCTAGGTTGAAATGGTTGATTATACGTGTAAGTAAAGTACCGAACTGACATTTCGAGCGTTAGCCTTTCGTCAGAGCAACGCCGAGGGACTCACGCTCGAAACGTCAGCTTCCTACTCTACTTGCAGCGATGATTAATAATTTCTGCTTAGAGTTGATTTAATCAGGTGATTTATCTATTTGCCCAAACAGCTCAACAGTTTTGTAAATCTTTTCAACAATTATACACAATTTCAGACTTGATACTCTTGAAAAATGTTTTCTTGTAACTATAGAAAAAAAAATGTACCTGTGAATGCTGGGAGAGTTCTTCTTTGTCCTCAGTTACTCCGGCCACAACAGAAGCAACTTGAATCAGAGTTTCTATATTATGCGAGACGTTTACTTTAGCCATGTGGTGGATGACAGAGTCTTTGATCTGTAGAGAATCGTAACGAAACAAATAAAACAGTCACTCAAGGTAAACAGACTCTCTCCAATAATAGAGCCCTTACTTCTAAAACAGCTAACAAGTTAAATCCTTTTACGAGCCTAGTGGCCCATCGGAGCCGGCACTTATCTCCGGTTTCCGTAGTGTTAAGCGAATGAGAGTCCTTGACTTCCCCTGGACGGGACACTAATCCATCGCAGGTTAGCTCCCAGCCGAAGCTGGTACTCATTTACCGACCTCGTAAGGATGGAAAGCTGAGTAAGCTTTGGCGGAAAAGAAGGTTACACAAATGTTCAAATTTCGGCATAGCCGGGGATTAAACTGGGACCTTGTTGTTGGAAGGCATAGACCTTACCAACTGCACCAACCACGTCGCCTTTCTTCTAAAAGCGAACTATTTTGGAGCTGGCCGGGTAACGCATTAAGTTACTCAATATCTAAGCTCGTAGGGAGGGTGATGGTGCCAAAATATTCTTCAATCGTCTGCTCAATCGAAACACTTTCATTGTTTTTTCAAATGTTTACTCTTTGTTGAAAAGGAAAAACACTGGAATATTTAGTCTGCGTTTATTTATTAAGATATTACATCCACATTTCAATTAGGAAGAAACCAACAAACCAGTAGCAAAAAAACTCAAAATCTTTGGTCCAAATATTCATTTTCATGGACATTAATAAATGTAATGTGTAGTAAATTTTAAACCACGATTTTTATCGCTACCTCCTCTCCTCCTCCCTGAAATGTTATTACATGAGGTCCACTGTGGTAACGGTTCAAACCATACCCCCACCCCTCCCTCCCTTTCCGAAACCTCCCGCCCACACTCTCACCGAAATTACCGGTCACAGCACTGGTATCGCACGTCAAAATCCACTATCCGTCTGAACTGATTTTTACTGTATGAAGTTAATATTCCACTAAATAAAATTTTGATTTCATAATCCGAACAAGTATTTTCTGTTATCCCATAAAATTGTTTCAAGCAAAGTAAATTTCGTTTTCAAAGGCCGATTTTCTGGCTCAGAAACACTAAACATCTAAAAAATTACAACAATTTTTTTTTAATATGAAGGACCTGTTTGTTGGCGAAATTTGTGCTTTCCAGCAAAAGGTCCAAGGCTCAATTTTTGGCTCTTCCGAGATTTGAACATTTACGTGACCTTCTTGTCCCAAAAAGCTCATCCAGTGTCCTATCCTTTTCTTATCTCACTCAAAATTTAATACCATTTTAGAAAATATATACTTTTGTGGGGTTTAATTGAAAACATGGCGCGCCACAAGTACAAAAGTGAAGGTACGTCAAAAGCAATGTCTGCATGGTACTTTAGGTTTTCTGTTTTTTGTTTGTTTGTTTGTTTTTCGTTTTTCAATACTAGGTTGATTTTGGTTTTATAAAACAAGTTATTCGACATAACTGACGCACGTACTTTGATTTTTTCTTCTTGTTTTAGCCCGCTGTCGGCGTCTGCTGAGAGAACCGATAACACGGCACTGGCGAGTTGAGTTGCTCCCTTGACGTTTCCCTGATTCAGTAGAGTTCCCACATCACTATCATCGCCAACAGCATAGTCCATCAGTTTTTTCGTCACGTTTGCAAATGCTCGTTGCTTTACCTAAGGAAAAACGCCAAGCAATATTACAATGAGCGTTTGCACCTTGATGTAATAAAGAGCTGGTAGTTCAGTCAATGTTATTAGAGTGGGTTCTGGAGAATGCATTGGAGAGGACAGACAGTGCGCCAGCGGTCTGTAAATTCTCCAATTTTTACGGATTTTATAACAAAATGTGTCAGGTAGGTTTGTGTTTTATACCTGAGTCAAACGTGTATGGTTGTCAAGCAATAACAAGGTTAGCATTTGAAACGCTGACACTTAAAACGTCACATGACAAGTTCTTTGATGAGAAATTGCCTGTTTGTCTTTGTTTTTAAGGGAAAGAGTTCTTTTGTTTTCTTATTAACTATTAGATTTTTATATAATAAGCCAAGTTATTCTCGCGTTTTGATTGGTTCTCATCTATGATCTATTAGAGTACAGACGTACGATATGACGTCACGGGAATAAAGTTTCTTTTTTTATTATATAAAACAAATAGATTCCATGTTTTTGTGCGTCTGTTCAGTAATAGATCACAGAATGACGTCAACCTGTGGTAAGAACATCAGTGACACACTCGGCTAACGCCTCGTGTGCCACTTTTTAGCAATTTGGGTCCTGACTGAGTTATATTTTCCTCTTGCCTTAAAAGGATGAAGACTTAAAAACGAGTACAAGTAAATATGTCGATTATTGTAATCACGGCGCTGTTAGTTCACTTTAAGAGCGAATCGAAAATATAATCAAAGTTTTTGATTGGTTAAAGTGAAAAATGGACCATTTTGTGATTGGTTCAAGCTTTTGTGTCCTCTACACGAATTATGAGCCGTCCTTAGGTTACGATTGTCTAAAGGGCATAATCCGTTTCTATAGAGTTTAGGAAATGCAGAATGTAAGTAAGAGAGAAAAGGGATTATTAAGTTTATAGTATATTAAGTATAAGATCAGACCAGGAAGATTTTATTAATTTCAAAGTTTATTCGATGAATTAACAGTCAGTGCTTTAAGATTAAGAATAATTAGGAGAATTAAATTGATTAGAGGAAGATTAGAACATACCGTCTGAAATGATCCAAAGAACAAAGAACTCTGCAGAAGGAAGGTCGAATAAGAGAGAAAGAGGTAGAAGTAAGACAATGAGATTAGTATTAGTTTTCATAACATTGTGGTAATTATACCTTTAAAAAGGTACTAATAGATTAGCTGTTACATCACAAAAACTTTAAAAATTATCAAAGACAACATCTTATACCATAAGACCAGAGAACCATCTTTTTTTAAAAATTACGTGCACAGCCACAGGCTTAAAAGTTTTATATATCAATTTGTTTACTTGACAAGGCCTTTCAAATTGCATACATATGGTTATTTAGGCCCGGTTTATATGATCCCGGGTTAAAGGGTTGTCCCTTCCAGCCGGGACAACTTGACCTGCAGTTTATATGAGGTTTTGAACCCGGGACAACTTACATGTGTTTACATGGAAAATATCTGGCCCTAGGCCAGCAATCAAACGTGGGAAATTTTAAGCATTAACACTCAAGTTGTCCAGGGTAGAAGGGACAAACTGTTTATATGGAGAAAGTTATCCCGGTTTGAAGGGATATCTTGCCTCGGCTAGGCGAGTTATCTCTGGCACCCTAGACAAACCTTCGTCCCGGGACGTCATATAAACGGTTGGGTGCGTTTTACAGATAAATGTATGAAAAGTTGTCTCTCCCCGAGTAACTCGGTTAGGTGAGGTATCCCTTCGTCCCGGGACATCTTATTCCATATAAACGGGCCCTTAAAAGTTTTATTAATTTCTTTACTTGACAAGGCGTTTCAAATTTCAAATTTATGTTTATTTGCTACCTGTAGACGTAGATGCTAAGAACACAGATTGGAAACAACGTCAGCAAGGAACTTTCCACTGAGTCCAACAGACAAGTATGTCTCACCAACGTCATCACCATTGATTTAATGTAATTAGATTGCATCTATCCAACCATTTTAAAAACTTGTCTTTACTAGTTACCTTTTTGACCAAAAAGTTGAGAAATTTAACTGCTGAGTAACAAAAACTAAATTATTTTTAACATACGGTTATTCATCATGACATTTCAAAAAATACTTCTCTATATCCCCATTATCGTGTTATTTTTGGTTTTTTGTTTTCACTACTTTGCTTGCGTGTGCAACCTTTTTTCCGTTTACAAATCGGTTACGCTAATTCTTGAAAGATCTTTCTAACACTCCAAGAAGCAATTTGTATCTCTGTAAGCACGTGTTGCAACCTTATGAAGATTAAATATCAAAAAATTAATCGTTTTGCTTACCTGTACCGTAAAGTTTAACTCTGTGAAAAATCCATGTTTGTCCTTCACACGAATTATTATTCTGAGGGAAAAGTTTCTCGATGGATCACCCAAGGCTAACTTGCTTTCAGCCGAAGACTTTTCACTGATCTGCAGAATGTTAGAAATTCCCGAACTGGTTTTGTACCCAAATTCGTAGGTCAATGGGAGATCATCAGGATCATCCTGCCAACCGGTGCAGTTGAACTTGAAATCTGTTCTAAGGGCTTGACCTGTGCCATTAAAGTGGTTAGGTTAACTTTTCCATTAAATAAACAGATAGATAGAGATCTTTAGATTTGAAAATAGGTTAATAAATCTGTACAGACGTATGTGCGATAAATGTAGCTGAATCTGAATTACAAAACGTTATTGTCTTCATCGAGATGCTTAAGTTGTGTGCAAGTTCAGAACTGGTTTCGGCTATACCTGTATCTACCGTAGACTAATTAAAGAGGAGCTTCCCACTAACGCTAATATAAATTGGGAAAATATTAGATCATTAAATTAAATTTTTGATAAAAAGACAGAAAAGTTCTATCCAGGGCAGCAAGATTAATCCTGGTCACGAATGCTTAAATATGTTAAAATAAACCTTTTTTTTTCTCGGAGAAGCAACAGATTCGCTTTTTTTCTTTAAGATCATATATAATTGAAATGTTTTCGTTCTGTCTTGTTTTGATCTTTTAGGAAGCCAATTGGTAATGGCTTTCGTTTAGCTAACAGAGTTCCTTTCAGTACGACCGACTCTTATTTGCAGTCAGTTTGAATGACTTTTAGGTCAGCAACTTTACCCGGTTTTCGGCTCTCAGCCCTCAATCTTTTGAAAGCGAGGTAGATAAAACACGGCTTTAAAGTTGATTTCCAATCCACACTACGCAGTTCGGACTAGAAGTGGACTTTAAACACCTTTTTGGAAGGTTTACTAACCTTTTTTATCACTTAAAGTTTTCAAGTTTACAACTATTAATATTCATGAAAACTGGAACGGAGAAAATGTCCAAATAACAAAAAACTCCAGTACATTCAAATATACCTGTAATTGTCAAAAATAGTTTTAATTGCTGACATTTCTTTCTTCAGAGAAATCCATCAGTTGCAAAACATCCAAATTAAAAATCAATATTGTTATTACTTCGTTAATATTTGTTCATTTTACCTGAATAACGATCAGCAAAACAATGGCCCCCATTCGGACGCAAGTTTGTCTTCAAATGTTTAGTAAATTGCTTTTTAATTCCAAGCTCGGTTGAATTGACTTCAAGCACAACTTTATACATTATCCCCTGTTTGCGTAGAAAATTATTAGTTCGATGTTTGTAGCTCCTTTCACTTTCAACGTTAAGCACAGGCCTGTACGCAGGAGGGGGGGATGCCCCCCCCCCCAACGGCAGTGAAGGTCCGCAAAAGTCCACTCGATTATAAAAGTAATGAATAGATATATATGTTAGATACAATACGTTCGGCGTTCTAGATTCCGCCATGAGCTCACATTTTCATTAACCCTTGAGATAATGATGAAACATATTATGAAAACAATGTGTGCAGCACAAAGAACTTTTTGCTCTTACTTTTCCAAGTCTTTTTAAGGAGAGAAAAATGTGTACGAGGGTTGGGGGAAGGGGTTTGGTCCCAAAGAAATTTGTTCGCACCCCCCAGCAAAATTCCTGCGTACGGGCCTGAAGCACCAGGGATAGGTGGGAGGCGGGGTCGATAGGGGCCATAGGGAATTCTTTTCCCATATCTATATTCATATCGTGTTTTCCAAATTACCCAACCTAACAACAGAAATTTAGTCAAACTTAACGTCTTTACGCGCAGGGAGTGGTTGCCCAGAGGCTAGGCAAAATCTAAGTAATCGACGGCACAGATTTTGGCGTGAAAGTCTTTTCTATGGAAGGAGGAAAACTGTAGATCCTCGGAGAAAAACCCTCTGAGTCAAATTGACATCGACAAATCTCAGCCCACATGCGAACCTCAGTTATCGAACTCGGGTCCTTGGTGGTGGAAGGCGTGGGTGATAACCACTAGGCCAACCTGACTTCCCTGAAAACGTTTCGAGTTCTAAAAACCATAAAGCATTATATGATTTTGATAAAGCGTACCCTTAGGTTATTAGTAAAAACTAATCATTCACAAAACTTAACAACTAGATTTACATAAAAAAGTATAAATAGATATTAATAGGCCATGGACAACACTATCAGCTTTATTAGATTTTGTTACAAAGACATAGCTAATTCAGATAATCAAGTATACTAAAAACACAAGCAAAACTAAAAAGAATGGTGTCAGTAGTATATGACGCTATTACACCCCTATGTAACGGACCTGGTGAAACCCTACTTGGTTGGTTATTTGCCCCAACCTGGTGAGACTTTGGCAAACCTGGGCTCTGGTCAATTCTGGAAAAAAAACCTGGTCAAATTTTAAGTAACCTGGTGAAAAAATAACAAAAAACTGATTTGGTTCAAATAAATGTATCCATTAACAATAATAAACCTGGTGAAAAATTTATATTAACCTGGTGGAAAATTTTGTAACCTGGCAAAATATTTGTGAAATACCTTGTGAAATTTCAGAAACCACCAGGTCTGTTACATTAGTATTTATGCTTGGATTAAGAAGATATATAATATGTAAGGGTGTGCCATAAAGAAAATATATAAAGACTGAACTGCTCTAAATTCCATAATAATTAAGTTATTACGAGTGGCAAATGAAATGACAAGCGTGGTACACTTACTCGCTTATGTTACTTGCAGTCCCAAGAAATTGGTGATGAGAACCAAATAAAACAAAATAACATAAGACAACCAAAACTATACTACCGAGAATTAAAAACTGTAGGGTGAAAAACGCTGAACCCACGAACCCTAAGCTAAATGATTTTACGAGACTATAATGGTTCGTTGGAGTCGGCCCTTATCTCCGGATTCTGTAACGCCAAAATGATGAGAGTCTTTAAGTTCCCAGGACAACACACTG
This sequence comes from Isaurus tuberculatus, assembly GCA_025447995.2. Lineage (NCBI taxonomy): Eukaryota > Metazoa > Cnidaria > Anthozoa > Zoantharia > Zoanthidae > Isaurus > Isaurus tuberculatus. Next base: position 10,932 of record JAOEHV020080401.1, read on the forward strand.
ATCAATCCTGCCCCTTAACAAAACTCACCTCTTTAAGTTTGCCAGCGTGAAAGGTTATTGTGTCACCGTTTACAATCGTGTTTTGTAAGGAAACTTTTCTCCAATGCTTTGATGTCATTGTCAGTTCGTAAATCTTCCACTGGTAGGTTATTTGCTTATCACAAACCAAACCTACACATAGTGCTGCTAAATGAATTTTGTTTGTAGGATTCACCTTTTTTGAACAGCTTCTTTGGTTCTCTTCTTTGCAGCTAAATTCAAAGAAATCGAAATAAAAAAAAAAGTTAAATCCTCTTCCGATCCGATTTTAGCTCGTATTTACACTCCAATTTCTAAAGTTTTAAAGGGATGACACTATTGATTCCCCGAGCTTTTAATTGCTGATAAGCTTCCATCAGAGGTGTAATTTACCAACCTTGTATGATTGAAAAGCTGAGCAAAGTTTGTAAGAAGACGTCACAAAAAAGCTCGAAAGCACAAGAGATCTTACAAGCTGCGCTAACTGCGGCGACGACTAAATCAAAATAAGGGAAACTTCTAATGTCTTCCAGAAACAGGGCTTTTTATATCATTGCTTAATTGCTTTACACGCTTATCCAGTTATCAGCAAAGCTACATTTTTTCTGCTAGTTACACTAATTGGAAGCAACGTCGACCAGTGATCAAAAATCCGGATTACTATTCGATTATTCCGGATTCAATTTGACTATTGCTTCGTCTTGGGACATACCACCACGCTTTATAAATAGCCAGCTGTTTTTTTTTTTCTACCATTAGGGCCTTTTGAATAGACCAGTTTCGAATTCTCAGTTGCCGCTGACTACAATGACTACAGATTCAATTTGTACAGTTGTAGCCTCGTTTTGGTTTTAAATATTCAAAAATACAAGTGAGAAAGAGCGAGAAGTCACACCTCCAACATTAAACACAGTTGTAAATAGTGTAAAATTACATTGGCATTTAGGAATATTTAACTTCATGTTGAGGCTAAGGCTGTACAAATGAATCCAGTGTCATAGGAAGTCAGCAGCAACTTTGAATTCGAAACTGGTCTATCCAAGTGTTGAACCTACACGCCTACGTATTTTAATAGGCGAATTTCATAACTTTCAAGTCTAAGCTTTAAACAAAATAAGTGTGTATTTGAATAAAAATAGTTATGTTTCTTTTAAAAAAGTTTTATAAAGTGTATGTTGCAAACGATTTTCTACCTTCATTTATCTCTTTACCCCAAAGGTATCACATAATTTTATTCAATTTGTAGTTATAATTCTCTTACTTTCAGCTATTTAGTTTACTGACTGCGGCTTGACACAGTCTGATAATGATCACATTGATCAAAAACGTTTTCAATAATTTTTTAAAAAGAAACGTACCTATTTAAAATTATCCATTTTATAAACATCTGGCGAAGATTACTCGAGTGTATATTTAGATAGAACATGGAACAATGACTAATCAGTGAAAGTTTCAGCTTGGAATAGATTCAGACTAATGAGGCCTTCAAAACTTAATAATTTACAGTGAATGTATGGCCAAAGCCACGTTGCTATCCTTCCATAAAATCAGTGTAAATTTTTAAGTTTTCAATTCATCATTTCTCAAACATTCTATGTGTCATTCTGAAATTTTTACTGAGTGCTGTTGAAATATGGACTTTTATTATATAGCTAGATAGTTTTCTGCAATCTGATTGGCTGCTGGGAGGGCGAGATTTCCCCGTAATGGCCGGTCATTATGAAATTTTATTTTTTACTTTATTTTTTAATTTTTTCTGTTTTTTGTGACGACTGCCGATTCGGCTATAAAAGTGAACATCATTTGAAATGAGTGCGTGCGCGCAAGCGGATACTTTATTTGGAAAGTAATTTCCGTGTTTTTTTTACGTTTTCTTCCAAAAATAGACTAAAGGCCATACAATCATAACTTATTAATATCGTCTGTTCGGTCGGAGATTTTGCTGTAATGATCTTACACTCGGTGACAATGACGTCACCTGAAATCCACTTATTTTTGAAAATAACTTTTGATCAAGTATCAAAAATTACCTACCTGATCTGGACAAGTATATTTGGCTTGGTGACATTGAAAGTGTGAGCTGCACGAGCAACTCGATTATCTTTCATCACTTGTACTTCCACAACATAAGTTACTCCCAGTTCTAACAATGAGACGTCAAGACTCGCCGTACCACTGGTAGAGTTTATCCTCTGCGGACCGTTACCATAGCAGCCGCCACCACCTTTTTTGTTTTTATCATAGACAAGCAGAGGAATGGATGAAAAGTCTTGTGGCGACCTTTCACTTTCACGCCTACATATCCACATAAATCTCATTCCTTCAGAAGTTGAAGGTACAATGTCAGGATCAAACGAATTGAAAGCATCAAAGGTTACAGTCTTGTTGACACCCCAGAAAATTTTGTTTCCGGTTGATATTTTCGCTATTAGATTTGAAGCCACAATCTCAAAGAAACCAAACGCGTAGTTTCTTATCCTTTCGTTTTTCGATGTAGCCTCTATTTTGAGAAAGTACTCACCGTAATCAAGTGACCTTTCTTTGAAATTCAAACGAAGAAAATCCCGTTTTCCTATTCTCGTTAGCTCGCCAAAAAACTCTCCTGTCTTTTTTGACAAAAACCAATCCAATTTTGCGCGATCCTCACCACGGCAATTGTCTTCAACATCAGCAAACAATGTGAAACTCTTCGATTTTGCAATTTTTGTGGGTGACTCCACGTTGCTTACATTGCCCGTTAAAGTAATGTTTGGTGTCGGACACTTATCACTGCCTGTTTTTATAAACAAAAGATTGTATTACTATTTTGCTTGTTTCACAGCTATCGGCTCGATAATGCAAAGGGAGGCAAGCTTCCGGGGCGAGCGCGGACAAATCTAAATGGTATTTCGTCATTAAGTGAGAGCTTGGTTAGCGCAGTGTATGTAAATTTTCATCGGTTACTTATGCATTCGGATTTTTGTTAGCGACAGTTAGTTAACAATGGAAAAAAATAAGCACTCTTGTACTGTATTAGTGGCTATTGCCGGTAGTATAATAAAAACCTACTAAACTTTTGAAAAAAAAGGGATGCGAAGTTTCGAACCCAACCCGAACATGACACTATGTTCTATGATCCTGTAATGATATTATTTACAACGCCATTGGATCAGACCCCATCACCCTGGAAGAGAAGGCAACTTGATAGAATGATGCCTCTCATGAATTGTTCGTGTTATCTTCAACTGCCGCGTCAAAAGACGGAATAAGAGTTTTCAAGGAACAAAACGATCTACCCGTTATTCAGGTTTGAACAGATTACAGGAAGTCTGACGGTTGATTGCACACTGAAGTGTGCTGAGTTTTATGAAAAAAAGGCGCGCATCTCAAAAACAGTCGCACATATAGTTTTCTCCACTATCACTGACACTGCTACAAACGAACAGACACCCATTAAAAGAAAAACACATTCCTTAACCCAACGTTTTAAGAAAAGAATAGGTCAGTACAACGAGAGCAAACGTATCATTTCAACGTTGAAGATCAGCGAGATTACTCTGCAAATCCCCGAGCCGCGTTCACCTAAGGTATTTGGTTACAATCAGACATAATGTTCTATAGGACTCGATCCCTGAAATTATCTCCGTTTTCAGATGATAATGAGTGGAAACAATCTACAAGTCCAAGGGAAAATGAAAGATTAAACCCTTTTATGACTGGATTTTTTAAGGCTACTTTGGACCAGGGGAGAAAGGAGGAGCGTTAGAAAGTGCCGCGGTCTGTATTTCTAAAAGTGTTATGTGCGAGTCAATTCCAGCCGCGAGCATACTCCCGGGCAAACCCAGCGGGCAATTTTCGTTGGCAAATACCCCGCTTCCCGTTCCTACTATGATGGTCAAATGCCCGTCCCCCAGTCCATCAGTTCATAAGTTAATATTTTATATACTCAAGTCGAACGTGAACAGTCATATGGTCTCATGGTAAACTGATAGGGTCACGAAATGAGACACTCCGACCGGACAAACACAAAGCTACGTGGTTTTATTGATTTTTTAGGTCTTTTATTGTCGATAAATGCTCTTCTTATTCCAAAATGACGGTGTTTGAAACCCTTGACTTCTGACCACCGTCGTAAATAACTACAGGAACTTTTTTTGTTGTTTGCAAATGCCCGGGGTAGCCGGGACACTATTAACTGCCAAATACACGGCTCTGCGGTGACTCATCTTGTATCAATTGCCCGAGGGGGAATGCTCGCGGCTGGAATTGACTTGCACATTAAAGGTATTGAAGCCAAATTAGGTGGATATTTACAAACTAACAAAGTCTAATGAGCTTTGTTAACTTAAATTTAGGATAGGTTAGATTAAACTCATTAGGTTCAATAACAAAAAATGTTAATAACACTTTTATAGACACAGAAAGAGAACATCCATGAGAAGACTTTATGTTTTACCTTCTGGTTCGCGGATTACAAAGTATTTTGAATCAATATCCGTTCTGTTCTTATTTAAAAGTTCGGTTCTTGTCACTTTTATAAGTTCTTCTTTATACTCTTTTGACGTTCCGATGCGAAGTGTAGCTATAACGCTGCCAGGACTATATAACCAAAAATAATTCGATAGTTAAACCGAGCTCCTAATCATGCTGGTTCACTGACAAGTTTATTTTTTACTTTGTACATCAGTTATTCATTCACTTGTTTTTCATTTCTAATGTCATGCACTATGTTATTTTTGAAAATACAAATACAAGTTACCTGAAGTTGTTCATCTCCACAAATAAAAATCCTTTCTTGTCTTCCAGCAAATCTTTCATCTGAAAGAATAGATTTAAAGCAAGTCGATGTGTGAATAAACAATTGTCAGAAAAAATTGGTACCCACGTCTCCTGTATTCTAGTCAGGAGTGCTAACCACTACACCATCAGGGACCACCACACTGGCAAAGTAGCAGTTTCATGATTATTTGAGTTGGTTAACGGGCCCAATTTTTTTCTGAAATGCAAATGCGGCCTAATACAACTGGAGTGTGTTTTTCCTTCCACATAAGGCTCAGATCCACTGAATAATACCAAATGTGAGGCATATATGAAACAACAGACAGCTCGGCCCGAGCTTAT
>JAOEHV020080511.1:0-16048 GCA_025447995.2 Isaurus tuberculatus
TGAACAAAAAAAATTGCCTGCACCAATGGGCAGCAGGAAAAAAAATTCTTACGCTGACCAATTCTTCCAACCCCCCCTCAAAGATCAAATGGTTCACCCCTAAGCTATAAATTATTCAATGCGATCAACAAACCAGATTTGGAAGACGCTAATTTTTATAAATTATTTTGTTTAGACTGTGAATAGTTTACATTCCACACGTTTTTATAAGAATTCTCACCAAAACTTTTCAAAACAAATAGTATACAAGTCTGAAGAAAACGCGTGTAAGTATGATTATTCTTACCCATTTTAAAAAGTTTGACAAAAATTTTAACTCCAAATTTTACCTTGATCTTGAAGAAAGTCAACGTAACTTGCGTCAACTTCAGGATCCATGCTGCAAAAAACCGTAGCTTTTCTTCATTAAATAATCTTAAGAGGTCAATAAAATAATCTTGGCATCTTGCGGGATTTATATTTTTCATTAAACATCTCAGAAAGTTTAAAGATAAATCGAAATCGAAATATTATCGTAAACAAAACTCGAACTTCCAACTGAGAACAAGGACGCCATCTTGAACGGCACTGGTATCAAAAATAATCTTAATGTCAAACGTTGATTGGTTAATTAAGATCACGTGAAAAATGATACCATGTTAGTGGTTAGAACAGTATGTCAACAAAAATTCAAAACTTGGCGGAAATTTTTTTATAAGCGTGTGAAAACTACGGTGGCCTGAAAAGGACGTTTCCGTATTTTTCATCGCCAACTAAAAATTTTGCTTTGGCAACTTAATTAAATGAAAATAGGTTTCTTTTTTTGTCTTTGATTTATTGTCGAGATCGCAGCTTGCATAATTCTTGATGTCAACATATACCGGTAACTCACTATATCGCCACTTACATTTATAATAATGCGATCGTAACTTATAACTCGCGAGTTATCAGTTGCGATCGCGAGTTATAAGTGACGAGAGTGAGTTGAGTTATATTTTGTTTTAAATTTTGCTTCTCAAGAAAATTTATTTTAGCTTTTTTTGAAAAAAAAACAAAAAAACGCTCGAACGGTGCTACTCAGTTCGCGCGTATTTGGAGCATGTGATCGCAAGCCTGTCTGGGTGATTGAGCAAATTTAAATTCCCGGGACCTGGGTCTTGCGTTGTCTTTTGTCCATTTCAACGGATCAGTTTTGGGAAAACGGTTGGAAAAACTGTATTTTTACGCTTTCAACTAACATCTAAATTTTATCTTTAGTCATTAAAACGAAAATGTTCCCGAAAGCAAAGAGGTTCGTGGAACCAGGTTAGTAAACTGGCATCGATAGTTTATACTCGGAACGTTTTTGAGGTACGCTCAATTAATCAATTTCAATGGATCCGAGAAGGCATATCTTTTTTACAAACAGTTTGTCAAACGAATTTCTTCGAACTCTTTAAACTTTAGTGTTTTGTGGGCATTTATATTTTGTTATTCATGGTCATTTGTGGTGGCAAATGTTATGCTCAACAGAAGATATGCTGTGGCGCGCTACCATCGGCTCAACTCAGTGATTACAAAACACGCAACTAAAAAAAAAATCTGTTTCTATAGAAAGTCTTTCATTTTCGTTATAGTTGTTAAACTATAATCTTAAAATAATACTGCACGGAACTTTGCATAAAACATCTATAAACGAAGAATCCGCAAAAAGTAATTTTATATAAAAAGGAAATATTGCCGCGGGTTCTTCTAAGTGCCCCATTTAGAGGTTATCGGGAGACTGGACCCACATCCGAAAAGCGAAGGTCAAGCTATTTGCAGTAGAAGAAAGGCAGCACCTTCTCCTCAATTATTTTAAGACCTTGAGTGTTTTTCCTTCTGGGAATCGAACCTGAGCCTCCCGCTCAATAGAATGGCACCTTACCAACTAGGCTAACCAGGCGGAGATCAGTGTCTTGATAAATAACAACACAAACTTTCAAACGGATGATGACTCGAGTACAGATACGTGTTTAGTTCTTAAAAATGTAAAATTTATGTGAGAAAGTTTTACGAGTTTCAGTTTCTTTCTTTTTCTCATTGTTTTTATAGTAGTTCAGAATTGATAACTTTGTTGTTTCTCAGTAACAAGTTGATGGACTAGCTTGTTTGACTAAATTATCAATAAGGTAAAATTTTTGTTCAAATTATTTTCATGTATATACTTAACTTATTAACCGAGAGTAAGGTCATTACAGGGAAATCTCAGATCGAGGCCTTGCTGTAATCGCCAAGCAATAGGGAGGTCATTTCAGCAAGACAGAGGTCTGAGATTTCCCTGTAATGATCGAACAGATAAGATTAATAAGTTATTTATTGTATGGCCTTTAGTCTTTTTTTGGAAGAAAATGAAAAAAATGTTTCACCGAAAGTTAATTTCCATATTTGCTTTAACACGGGCACTCATTCAAATGATGTTCACTCAGCCAAATCAGGAGTCGTCACGAAAATAAAGCAACAATGATTTCTTCAAAAAATGAACAGTCAAAAATAAATGTCAAAAAAAAAATCTCAATGACCGGTCATTATAGGGAAATCAGATTGCAGGAAACTGTCTAGCCATAATAGTATTTTTTAATTTTTATACTTACCAGGAACTGCTGGTTAACATAGATCAGAAGTAAGTAGTACTGACTGTTTATTTTTTGGGGACAAGGAAAAAAATATTAACACAAGGCTGTACATGAGTGGCATTCCTTGAACTATCATGTACGTTACTTGTATTGAACTTGCAATGGATTATTGTACTGTCCAAGGAGTTCTAAAGCTTTTAGGCGAAAGACATATTTGGCTATTTAATCGAAGTCCGTAAGGCATTTGTGTAGCATCTATTAAAGGAGAACTGAATGCTAAAATTGACTCTATCGTTTAAGTATTTTGGCATAAGTAGAACAACTATATGTTTTTTTATTTAATATGTTAGCCTAGCAGTTAAAAAAAAGGTTTTGTAACAAATCAACAAGATTTGATTGGTGGCTCAATATTAGATGTCAGCAGCTGTATATGATGTAGGTTATAATAATAATAATATAATATTCAGAGCTTTTAAAATGTGATTGCAAGACAATAAAAAAACGGAGAGTTTCAACCATACCAGTACGAACCAACATATGCACAGGGGGAACATCCCGACTTTTTGATTGTTGTTCTATTATGCCTAAATATTCAAACGATAAAAAGTCAATTTTAGCATTCAGTTCTCCTTTAATAAGACAGAGAAAATAACTGTCACAAAGCTAAGAAATACTGGGAAAGAAAGCATGTTTTTCATGACTAGGGGACTATTAAAATTGGATCCCAATAGATTAGCCAATCAGAGAGCGGCAATTACAATAGACCAGCGGTACTAATAGTGAATATAGAACACCCTGTCTGTTGGGATTGAGATTGATTCAAAGTTGAGATGAAGTAATTTAGTCAAAAACTAAATTTATTCTATAATCCAACTCCAACTAAACAATGTTGCAACATACAGTATAACATAATCACAACTGTGTGATTTTATAATTGTTAATTTATAGGCTCATGTGCACCTCCAGTGGGTAAATATAATCTTATAACAGAAAATGATAAGAAGAAAGGAGCTGCTGCATTCTCAAAGAGTAAGAGATTTACTGAATCAAAAGGTAATTTTTTCAATTGCCATTACTCTTTTTTAACTGTGCCAGTAATAATCTCAGCATTTGATAATAGTAGAAACGGTCAAAGACAGTAAATTACGATGCAAAATTTTTAATATGATCAGCTCATGTACACTGACTATTTTAAGAAAACACACAACTTTCCAAAACTGTTTGCATAAATGTTTCGGCAAACCTTATCCTTCATCAGTGCTTATAAAATTTTTAGAAACGTCTGTTATTTTTACTTAATAGTCAACGATTTGAATGACTAATGCATTTATTTTTGATCTCTTTCCCTCAGACACAGGTCCTGGTCCAGCAGACATGTCATGTTCTTCTTTGCTGGGTATAAATATAAATTGTTACATAATTATTATATAATAATAGTTTGATGATATTACTGTACATTGATCAGGGGGTATTCGTTCAGGGTTGTCAAAATGATTTAGAGTTGCCAAAAGAGTAGGGGGAACTGGGGGCCAAAGACCCCCCTGCGTTGCCGCGGGTCGCCATGACTTTCTCATCTTTATACATGTGTGAACTTCATGATGATGTATTTTGCAAGTCTACTAATTATCGCAGTGATCTCCCATTATCTGATCTGACATGAAATGTTCCTAATGCTCTCAATCGTGACACATTCGAATTTCATCCATTTTAAACTAAGATATTTGTTTTTTTTCCTTTCAAGTTCATTTTCATATCTATTAAACTGTACAGTTTTAATTCCCATAAATGAATGTCATGCTTCCATAAATGCTGAAAATTGGTTTACAAGCATTTAGAGTAGCCAGCACATTTTTCAGAGTAGCTGGTGAAATGCACTGGTTGCCGGCTTATTTTGACAACCCTGATTGTTAAAATAAAATGTGATGTTATTAGTGACATTATCTGTATAATTTAATTATTAGTTATAAATAATAGTAATTTGATAACTTAATATTATTAAAATTGGCTACCACAGTCTAGTAAAAATGTAAATTTATATTTATTAGTCACAGAAAAACTAATGAATATTTTTATATCATAATTTATTAGATATCAGCAACTGCAGCATTATTTCAAGTCGAAGTGACACCCAATCTGTCAAAGTAAGTAGAACACAATTATGATAAAATCAACTCAGTCTATGTTTAAAAGCTTAGTTATTAGTTTCATTCCACATGATTGTTTAACTTACTCATGAAGTAATGTACTATAATTTATACTAAATTAAAATTTTTTGTTAACTGTTTGACAAGTAAGTTAAAACCTAGCTTAAAGTGATCTTTAGAAAAACTCCTCTTAAATTATATTATTTAATAGTTACAACCATTGTTTAAATTTTCCTTACCTTTTGTGTGGGTAAAATGTCAAAAGAGCAAGTGAATTTTGCACTTGCCTTTCTTACAAAATGATAAAAACTGGAGATCTTAGTGTGGTTCAAGTGAACTACAGTGTAACATGCACATCATTAGCACTTTAATTAATTCCCTGTTAACCACAGTCTTTCATGGCAAGGTGACTTGCCACGAGAGACTGCCATTAACAGGGTCGAATTTAATTAATGAATTAGCTCAGCCAACTAATTTTTAAGTATTTTTGGATAAGATAGCAGCAGCTAATAGTTACTGGTATTCAAAATAATATTTTGGCATCTCAGAAAGTAAGTACATATTTTTGTTTTTGTCCCAACAGATATCCAGTAACTCCATCAAAAACAAAACCTCAGAAGATTTGAAAAATCAATTGGCAACTGTTGTCGCAAAACTTCACGAGAAAGAACAGGTATGGGCAACAACAAAAAGTATTTGTTTGAAATTGTTTTGTAGCTTTGAATCTTAAAACAATTGTTTTTATGATATGAATGAATGGTAGTAAAAAGACTTTGTCCACTCTTTGTCTCAGGAATCTAAAAGTCATAAGCCTACACTGAAAAATTATCTGAAAAGAGAACATTTGACAAGAGCATGATCTGAAACTTTACTAAAACACCAAGAACAATGTTTCAGCTATAGGGCTTATAGTTACCAGTGTATAATATACAAAATAATTTAATTAATCTGTAGCTCAACAATAATTAAAATGAAGTAAACATATATATGAGTCAGAATGTTTTTCCTTAAATAAATTTATTTAACTTACCTAGTAATAATTATGCAGTTGCTTTAATTAAAATTTTCCAATACAGGAGTTGTCAGATCTGAAAATGAACTTGAGATATGAAGTACAAAGTGTAAATGCTGACCTCATTGCTGAAAAAACTCGAAATATCTCTTTGTGTGAAAGACTTCACACATTAGGTAAGTTTTAAACTTCTAAATGAGAAAAATGTTCATTTTATGCATAGATGTACAGTGCATGCGTACTGTCTAGTACTTATAATTATAAGTACTTGTAGCTACTGTAAGTTGTACTAAAATTGATAAATCTAGCTGGCGCTTGATATATTCTTTTATCATGATCATAGCAGTCTGTCGTACATAGGCAACAATGACTGTTTCATTTTGGTCAGACCTCAGATTCTTCCACACAGCTCAGTGTCATTAGCCTTCTGCTGCCAGGTACGTCTGTCTATATCCAGCTTCTTCAAGTTTAATATTTTAAATCTGAGCATTGGTCTACCCTGACTGTGAGTAGAGTAACTGCCGAGGGAGACACTGGTGGCTCATCCTCTCAATCTGTCTGAGCCGAATCAGGTTCATCTGTATAATTAGCATGTCGACGTCCTCCATTGATGATAGACCAGTTCATTTCTCAACACTTCTGTCAAGGTTACAGTGTATCTTCTTGTATTTCCATGAGATGTTCATTATAGCTCAAAGGTGTGTCATCATGTACATGTGGAGTTTCTTTACCTGCACTCTGTAGACAGTCCAAGTTTCAGCACCGTACAATAGAGAATCCAGAACTGTTACTCTGTACACTTTGCATTTCACTTATGGGTAGACACATGTCAATTGTTCCACAGTCTCTCCCTCAATTTTCCAAATGCAGCACTTGCTCTTTTCATTCTTTAAGATAGTTCATCCTCCAGTCTAGCATTCTCTGAAACAGTACTCCCTAAATACTTGAAAGTTTTGCACTTGGCTAATGGTTCTGTACCAATCCTGATTTCTTCTGATAGTGATGTTGATAACTGGTCCAGGAGCTTTGGTGGTTGATAAGATATACTGTAGCTATACAGTGTATATATAACCAACTTTGATATTCAATGTTTTGAATTCATTTTCTCTTTGAGATTAATTAGTTGTGATACAGTTGTCATCACTGTTTTTCTCTATCAAAGCTTTCTCTTTACTTGCAGTGATTTTTGACAATGTAACTTGCTTTTTTCCTAATAAAGGCTTGACACAGTAACACTAACTGATCATGAATGACTCAAAACATGTTGACTCAAAATCCCTCTGTGGCTGTGACTTAGAAATGTTTTCCATAAGCAGTGCTTATTATTTGATTTGCTGCAGTCGACTCACTTGACGTCTAAATAAATGTGAGAATAATTTTTTTTAAAAAAAGGCACTGAGACAATGTACAACATTTTTAATTTTTATCTTAATGAGAGTGTGGCACAAGCTTGACAAAGGTTGAAAACCAAAAACATTCACCATGTGATGAAAGTGTTCAATTATTGAGCTGCTTTACAGAACCTTTTTTTTTTACATTGGATTATGGAAAACTCTTTTAGCCTTTGACTAATAAAAGTAAACAAAATAATTCCAAAATTCAAACTCAAAGCCTAAATAATTTATGCTATGACAGAGAAGTGGATTATGTCTTTGAATGATAGCTGAGTGTATTAAAAACTCAAGTTCAGCAGTGGAGGATAAATTTTCCAGTTCCTGAAACAAATTTTTTAGAGAGTCTGATATTCTGTGCCGCAAAAACATTCTTTACATTACAAGGTTAACTCTGCCTGCCAAAACATAAATTTACTGTACCCTTCTACTTCAAAAAATAATGAGACCCAGGTATCAGCTTTTGCCTGGTGCTAACCAGTGATTGATTACAGTGCCTGGTCCAGGGGAAGTCAAACATCATTATTGTTTATCATGAATACAGAAACTTGAAAGTTAAAAGTGTCAGTTCCATTGGTCATTATAGGCCAGCCCTGTAAAAGCAATTTTAGTGAACAGGTTAATCATCAAAAATATCCGTAATATGGCTTAAATATGGAAAAATTTTAATTAGTTAGTGAATCAACATGTAAGTATTTGTGATATAATCGCTTTTCTCACAAATTAATGTACTCATGATCACTTGAGATGAAGTTCCAAGCACCATCAACCATTGTGATTGAAATGGTAATGTGTGGCTGTAGCTAGCTATAGTATACCTCATTTGCCTGATGAAGACTGGCAGTAAGCATTCAAAATGTTGCAAACTCCATTAATTTATATTCCAAGTGACTATATTGTGACATGATTGATTAATATATCATTCTTACAGTAATTTATCTTTAATTTGCTCGGCCAATGCAGCAATATGAAGAATCATGTTTTTCTTTTCAGAAAGTCAAAATCAAGAGGTTATTAGTGACAGGGATCTAGCAGAAGATGAGATTCGTAAACTTCAAGGTAATTTCAAATAAATCTTTTGAATGATAAATTGTAGAATATGCAATCACTTTTCCCTATTGAATATATATTCAGTTACTAACAAACTTTTTTGATCTTTAAAATATTTTAAAATTGCAACGTATCATACTTCAAAATATATATTCTACAGGAATAATTGACAAGCTTAGATCAGAGAGTGATGCAATGAGAGAGAAACTGAAATTAAAGGAGGAGGAACTCGATGTTTTAGAAGAAAGATTAAAAATCTGTGTCACAGAAGAAGAAAATAGAATTGAGTCTCTTCATAACACCATTAATCATGAAATAGAGGTTGGTGAAACTTATTTAATTTTTGTCACAAACTTATTTGCCTTAATTAGTTAATAAGTTTTCAAGCTGAAAAGTTGTTCGGCCTCCTGAGTAATTTTTCCTATCTTTAATTTGGTGGACCAATCTCTTCACACCAAAGTAAAGACAAAACTACCAGGGACTCAGAACTGTAACTTTATTGTAAGATGGTTGACTCAGAAGGAAGGGGCAATGCATGCATGCACATAACAATCACTACAACTGCTGATTAACAATTCACTGGCACCAAGTTATCTTTCTTTGGCCACAAATAAGGTAAAGTTTAGGTCTAGAGGAGAGGAAGAAGATTGAAGTAATGTATTTTTTGATTCTATGAAAGTTATATAGTAATTAATGTATCAAATCATTTGTGATAAGTACTAAAAAAGCTAAATTTGATTAGACTAGTACTCTTAATTGGCAAAGGAACCAAAATGTGACTGATAATTTCACTACAAATAACAAATTAATGAATGTATTCTAATTATCCATGCACCTTACTATCATGGTAGAAAATCACTGTCTGGTAAATTATTCAATATTCACAAGTCATGGCAGTATCCCTCTAATGCACATGTTTTCAAGAGGAAAGGATTAATGACATTACTGTTTACAATTTTATATAATACTAACTCGAATATTTTTTAGAAAACAAAAGCATTAGAACAACAACTGGAAAATTGTCATCAAGATTACAAAAGAAAGTTTGATGTTGCACAAGAGAACTCTGAAAAGTTAAACGTCTTGCAATCAGAGCTGGAAAAGAAAGTCAAAAGTCTAGAAGATAAATTAGTAGAAGTGTCAAAAAGGGAACAACAAGCAGAGGAGAGAGCAAGGTTTGTCTAGAATTGATGTTATCAAAATTAATGATCCTTGCAGGTATGCATGCGATTCAAGTAATTTCAAAAGAAAAATCTGAAAAAAATTGATGCCGTAGCATCTTCAATACCAGTACAGCCCTCTAATGAACTAAATTATGTATGGAGTCTCAGCTTTTGGGCCAGATCAATTATGGTGTTTCTGTGCTAACAACAGTTTTAACATGAAAAGCTAGCTTTTCTTTTACAGGTACTTCAACTGTGGTCCTATGACCAACACCATTTCCTTAAAACTTTGTTGATAACTGCAGTACAAGTTCATTAAGAAACAATCACATTTTAACTAAGAGCCTTGGGTATCTGTAAAATGCTTGCAGCTGTTTGGAAGCAGAGAAAGTTGTTGCTGAGAGCCGTTTGGAGTCTTGCATTTCCGAGTATGAGGAGAGACTACATTCCACTACAGCCCAGGTTCAGGATCTGAAGCAAGAGTTAACCAGGTATGAAGAGAAACTCAGGGTTTGTATGGGACCTCAAAATCCCAGAAAACGCTGGTCAGGAATTCCTGGAAAAACTTCAGAATTTTCAGAGATTGTGCTACTCTGAGAGATTTCGATTTTGATTAGGGTACTTGAAAAGCCCCTGTATTTTATAAAATAAGCCATGTCAAACTCCTTTAAAAACTTAATCAAGTTTAGATTTCTAAAGAAATAAAATTCTGGTTACTGCAAGATAGCTGGCAAATATTTTGCCTGCTGGGAACTACATTATTTTAGTTTCCTGTTAGTAAACAAAACTTATGACTTAATTGTCTTTAAGGTGTTTAATCTTTTATGCAAATAGATTAATATGCAGTACCAGGAACTCCTCTCTTCGTTTTTATTTATAATGTCAGGAAAGAAGAAATTGATATTTTAATATTAATATTTTATTAATATTATTAATACTTCCCTTGTAATCAGGAAAAAAGAAGGGAGCTATAAATTTGATGCAAAACAAAGAAGCATTCTTGGTTGGTGAAATTACAAGGTCATTAAAAAGTGATTCACTGTTCAAGGCTGGGATGAATGAACTTAAACCAATAGCTTATTAGATAAATATAACATTTTTTCTGTTTGCAGTTCCGAGGAAATGATGACAGAAAACTTAAGATCATTGACAGCAAAATATGAAGCCCTGGAGGAATTTCATGGTGAGAATCTTGAAGTTTTCTTAAACCAGTTTCTACCTAGAATTGGTGTTTTGCACCTGAAACAAAAAAAACCCCAGTCATTCAAAGAACTAAAAAAATCTTCAGATCTGTAAGGAAGCTTTTAATTATAAGAACTTCATCTGAGATATTTGCAATTCACTTAATAAATAATAGCAGTAAAATGAATATTACTGATTATTTTTTCTGATAAGAGAAGTTATAAAAAGGTAGATTGTAGGTTAGCCTGCAGCAGAAGCTAGCCCTGTTACTATTTTTATGCAGAGAAGTTTATAGCAACAGCAGAGGGGGGCAGAGGGAGTGGTCACTCCCCCAAGAATTACTTTGGGGAAGATGATGCCTTTTCCAAATTTTTTTGTTTTTGTTTTCAAGTATTTGTGAACGCATCATTATTAATGATATTCATAAAATAGCAAGTAAAAACAGAAATTAAAGAGAGACATTGCTGTAAAATTGCAATGTTTTGAATTAGATCTCAATGAGAATGAGAGGTCGTGAGTATGACTAACACAGTGTAAACAAGCAGCAAACTAGCTCAAATGTTGGAAGCGTTGATAAATGTTATTTCTCTTTGTAACAAAGTTGCATACATTTCAAAAACCCACTGCAGATCACAGATAATTTAAGTGGTTCAATATTACTGCAATCTATCAGAAAACAATTTATACGTTAAAAGTTGTGCATGTGCATTGACTTGATGCCAAAGCTTGCACATGCACTATAATACATTGATTCAGAAAAGTTTTCCCGTGCAAAACAATTTCAGTTTTATGTTGTAAACTTCAACTTAGGAAGCAGGCAACCCTTAACCAGTGTACGCTTCTTTGTAGCACCTTGTTTTCATAATAAATACAATTAAAACAAAGTTAGTTGTCCACTTATATTTTTGATCTCTGAAAACATCTACATTTTCACCTCAAGTGCATGGGTACGTTGATCAAAGTAAACGGGCACCGGTACCCGGGTCCCAGCTACTAATGAAAACCCTGGTGGATTGAGCCTCAACCTTGTGGTTGGAACTAAGGCAGAGATCTTACCAACTACATCAACCATGCGTTCCTTTGTCAAGACACCCAAAAAAATTTTGGCACTGCTTTAAACCTACAGCCTTAGGGAAATGGTCACAGATATTGTTTTTTATATTACCACCAGGCCATCATACTGCTGATACAGCTGTAATAAATAACTCTTTTTTTGATTCTCTTTTAAAGCAAACTTCAAGAGTAAAAGAAATTCTGATCTTGAACGAGTTTCAGCTGAGTTGGATGCCACAAAGACCTCTCTCACCAACAGGTTGGAATTATAACAATTAGATATTAAGGACAAATGACCTCTCTCACCAACAGGTTGGAATTATAATTACAATAAGATATTAAGGACAAATGAACTATGTGTTCAGTCCTGTCAATAGTAAAAGGCGTGCTATCTCACGTGCATGTCTATTCACCCGCCTAACAACAGCCAGACGTGTGATCCATCGCATGCCTAAAATATATATATTATCGCTCTTGGTATTTCTAAGCAGTGACTTCTTACTTTTTAAAAATGGGTCATCGTGCTTCTTTTCTTTTAGCCGCTGGTCCCTCTGTTTTTTTCTTTTGATTGCTGAAAGCAGTCTAGACAGTTTGTCTTCTTTGCAGTAAAATCTACAAGCACTTGCGTTGTTGCCTTTTTAGTCACTTAAAGTCACCGCACACCATTGCATGCCTTGGTCAGCCAAGGCCAGCGAATGATTGCATGCCTACTGATTTTTTCACTGACAGGCTTGTGTGTTAGTAGCCTTTGGAATGAATGGGCTTTGTACTTGGAGTCTATAACCTTGGCGAAGAGCTTGAATAGTATCACTCATCAACTTGTCACTCAAAATGGCAATTTAACAAAATTGATTTTAAAAATCTATTTCTTTAGGAAAGAATATTTAATCTAGACCCTTAGTAGCAAAAATGGAAGATTTGCAAACAGATCCAATAATTGTTGTATCTCTGTTTCATATTGGTTTTGTATTTTTGTCTTGTAGCAAGCAGGAGAGCACACAATACCAGTGCATTGTAGAAGATTTGAGAGAGGAAATAACACTAATGGAAGAGAAAATGCAAGAACTAACATCAAAATATGAATCAGTTTCTGAAAAGCTTCAAAAGGAGCAGGTAAACTGTCTTTAACACTGGTCAATATTGAGATTCCTTAAAAAATGGGCTTCCTTTTTGATCTCAATTCCTTCTGGCTTTCTTGTTATGAATATATAATATATTATTATACTGTTCAGAAATCGTCTTGAATCAGCTGTAGATCTTGCTCTTTATTTGTTTTTCATTCATTAGATTCTCACTGTCATATAAGTATGAGTATATCTAGTTACATACACTCTAAACAAAAAGCAATCCTTAGTCCTAGGTCAGGCTTTGCAGATTATAAAATTGCTTTATCTCATGTTTAAGCAAGTACAGTAACAAAACTCGGTAGGTAAGCTCAGACACTCTTCTGATGATGCTGACATCAACCACAGCACTCTCTCTATTGAAGAAAAACTGGTACTAAATGTTTTGTTAAATTGATGAAATTTAGTTGCTGTCTTGTTTTAGGCAGAAAAAAATGTACTTGAACAAAAAATAGCACAAATTCTTGAAGAGAAACAGTCGGAAAGTTCAGCAGGGCTAATTCAACTTCAAGAGGTATGTTGAGGTGGTTTTGAAATACTTGTACTGACAATAACATTGAAAAAATTGAATGCCTTAAAAAACTGAGGAGTATCAAAGTTGAATGTGCTAAACACAATTTTTTGGTTTAGAATAGTTTTATGAGATTTGTTAGCAAGATTGGTACAATGGGTATAATTTAGACCATTTGTGATTGGATATTTTAAAATCCAACAACAAATTGCCTAAATTATACCCATTGTACCAATTTGCAACTCGCTGGCAAATCTCATAATTATTTTTAAAATAGTTAAAGAGCTCGAGTGTTCATTAGTTTTGAGTATTAATTAGCCTTATTTCAGGGCAACATGTAGGAGTAAAAGTAGAGAACTAAGATTTGAAAAAGGGCTAATACTTGAAAAGCCAGCTCTTAAATAAAGATATATTTTGTTTTACATCAAGTGAGGTCATTACATGGAAATCTCAGACCAAGGCCTTGCTGTAATGACTGAGTGATAGGCCTTTAGTTTATTTTCAGAATAAAACGAAAAAACACTGAAAGTTAGTTTTCATATCTGCTTGCGCATGCACAGTCGTTTCAAACGATGTTCACTGAGCCGAATCGGAGTGATCACAAAACCAGGCAAAACTGATTTTTTCAAAAATGAACTGTCAAAAATAAATATCAAAAAAATAATCAAAAAAAAATCTCATAATGACTGGTCATTACAGGGAAATCTCGCTTTCCCAGCAGCCAAAACAATAATCATATTTGACACTTCAGAAAGAAGATGCCATTTCATGTTTGAAAGACAGAGAGAAGTTACTTGCTAGGGAACTTGAGAGAGCTTTATGGTAAGGTATTTCCTTAATCTTTTTGTCTGTATTTTGAAAAACAGGGTATAAGTAGTGTTAAGTTCAGAAGGAGTAGTACTGTGTATGTGCTTAAAGGAGATGGTTAACTCTGTAAGGCAGGTTCTTAAATTTTGAAGTAATCTTGAATGAGGAGATTTAGTAGGAAATCTAGAAAGAGATGGATGCAGTGCAAAGAGGAGGATACTAGAAGGAAAGGTACATGATTGTATAGTTAGGAAATGTTTTTGATGGTTTTAGTCATTGGAAAAGAAAGCAGTTTTGGGGAAAATAAATGCTATCCCCAGAACAAAATGAAATGAATGTTATGGTTGATGTTACTGTTAAACTCAGTTGCTGGATGGATTGCTAACTCAACAGCAGGATAGATTCTTTTAAATAGGAACATTTCAAACAACTAGATAATTCAGGAACAAGCCATATGTATCTCTTGACTTTTTTCAACAATGATAATACTAATAATAATAAGTCAGCCATTTCTCTGTGCTAAAATTATTTTTTGTCTTTACTGTATTTACTGCTCTTTTTCTAAGGTTACACATCTTATCAAATTCGCCTTTTAGCTTTCTAAAGCTAAATCCATCAGAGCGAGAGCTTATCTCCAGTTTCTGTAGTGTTAAGCAGATGAGAGCCCTTGACTCCCCCTGGACGGGACACTAATCCATCACAGGTTAGCCTTCAGCCGAAGCTGGTACCCATTTACCGACCTTGTAAAGATGGAAAGCTGAGTAAGCTTTGGTGGTAAAGAAAGTCACACAAATGTTAAAAAGCTGAGGAATTGTACCTTTAGACCTTGTAGCTGGAAGACAAAGATCTTACCAATTGTGCCAACCACACCCCCTTTTAGCTTTGTATTGTATGGTTATTTTACTTTGCAGCACCCAAAGTCGACAAGATAGAGAACTTATTTCAATGAAAGAGGAACTTGAAAGGTATTAGGAATTAAAAGTATGATTTTTATTATGCTTTCTTTTTTTAGGGATTTCATTATCCCTTCATTATTCTTTCTTTTCCCTCTGGATTATTACCCAGAACACTGTAGTTTATTCCTTCATTAGAAGATTGGGAGTGCCAGTACTTGGACACTTTCTTTCTTTCATTAGGAGATCCAAAATTAATACTTGGATCCCTTCATTCTTTCTTTTTTCTCCAGATTATTACTCAGAACACCATAGTTTATTCCTTCCTTCATTAGAAGATTGGGAGTGCCAGTACTTGGACACTTTCTTTCTTTCATTAGGAGATCCAAAATTAATACTTGGATCCCTTCATTCTTTCTTTTTTCTCCAGATTATTACTCAGAACACCATAGTTTATTCCTTCCTTCATTAGAAGATTGGGAGTGCCAGTACTTGGACACTTTCTTTCTTTCATTAGGAGATCCAAAATTAATACTTGGATCCCTTCATTCTTTCTTTTTTCTCCAGATTATTACTCAGAACACCATAGTTTATTCCTTCCTTCATTAGAAGATTGGGAGTGCCACTACTTGGACCCTTTCTTTCTTTCATTAGGAGATCCAAAATTAATACTTGGATCCCTTCATTCTTTCTTTTTTCTCCAGATTATTACTCAGAACACCATAGTTTATTCCTTCCTTCATTAGAAGATTGGGAGTGCCACTACTTGGACCCTTTCTTTCTTTCATTAGGAGATCCAAAATTAATACTTGGATCCCTTCATTCTTTCTTTTTTCTCCAGATTATTACTCAGAACACCATAGTTTATTCCTTCCTTCATTAGAAGATTGGGAGTGCCACTACTTGGACACTTTCTTTCTTTCATTAGGAGATCCAAATTAATACTTGGATCCCTTCATTCTTTCTTTTTTCTCCAGATTATTACTCAGAACACCATAGTTTATGCCTTCCTTCATTAGAAGATTGGGAGTGCCAATACTTGGACAATTTCTTTCTTTCATTGATTAGGCAGGCCTTGCCTTAACTTTTTTTTGCCACTAGCCCACTGGGCTAGTTGGCTACAGGTTTGAACTAGCCCATAGGAT
>JAOEHV020080621.1:0-16047 GCA_025447995.2 Isaurus tuberculatus
TATCGTTATCGTTATCGTTATCGTTATCGTTATCGTTATCGTTATCGTTATCGTTATCGTTATCGTTATCGTTATCGCTATCGTTACCGTTACCGTTACCGTTATCGTTACCGTTATCGTTATCGTTATCAGAGCACGAACGAAATCGCTTCAAATAACAGACATGAAAAAGAGCTGCACATCTTTTGGGACAAGCATACGCTAAGTAAACACTCCCTTTTTTATTTTGTGACAATTTCATCAGTTCCATCTTTTATTATTCGGTTTCTTTGTATTTAGTGATATTTCGTTGATAAAGGAAGAAGTCTGCCAAAAAACGTCTGTTAAATTTTAAAAAAATGTCGTCTTTGTTTCAGTAAAATTCGTTTTAGCCCTCCTAGTAATTCTTCGAAGTTTTCATTTGAAACGTAATTTTATAAAAAGGAATAGCACAAATTATGTTATGAATCTATGATCCAATATTACCCATCATTGTCTCGACCCAATATGGAAAATAATTATTAATGATCAGAACACTTCATAAAAACAATATATAAATTGAAATTAAAAACTTAAAAGTAAAGCAATGGATTTACAGAATGCCACGGTTTGGCTAGTTAACCACGCCGATGTGCACACCTAAAACTTTGCAGTCATGGCAGCTGTTTCTTTTTTTTAGGGTTATCACCATGGAATAGTCCCATTGTATTTCCACCGCCTGAGTTTAAAAAGCTTATGCAGGACTACTGCGAGTAGAACTGGCAAACCGTCCTTAGAGCGATGTGTGGTCGGCGAGTTGACCTTAATTGCTAAAAGCAAGGATTTTTTAAGATATAAGAAACAAATTTAAACAGCAACAGTGATCGAGTGATAGTAAAAGTAACAGAGCTTGAAAACAAAGAATCATCGCACACCTGGTTCTGCGGTCCCTCCTCCTCCTGTTTGAGAAGATAGACCATTTCTCCAATGACAGCAATAAGATAAGCAGCCTGGTCTGTCTCAACTTCGATCCATTCAAAGTTCAGATTATCTTGAAAGTAAATTTCAAAGTGTATACTGTTCCCATGTACCTGAGACCAGCGGCGGATTTTATGCCATGGAGCAAAGAAAATCACCCCACCTGCGTACAAAACCAAAGGTCGATAAAATATAGTTATACATTTTTAAAAAAGCAAATAAATTCAACTCGAATACATACTTTTCTGTTTCAATTTATTTGTCTTTTTTATAAGAATATTGTTTTTTTCTCAGGATTATCTATAGGGTGAGTAAATAATAAATAAAGCACATTTCTTAAACGTATAATTTGTTAAACTATATAAGTTAGTGGTAACAGGAATTTAAGATTTATATATCTTAGTGTATTTACCTGATTTGAAAACACAGCCTCTTTTCGATAACACAAGTGTCACGTTACTACCTTCCTCAAGTTTAAGTTCTTTCATCCTCAAATCGTTGAGAATTTTACAGTTAGTAATTCGAACGGTGGCATATCCGTACATTGTTTGACACAGTTCGACAAATTGTTTGTCACATGGAAATTCTGGATCAGAATATTCTTCCAGTAATGAAACAGCATCTGGCTTAATTTTAATTCTCCCTGCTCGTATATCAGCCTTGCTTTGAAGACACAGCAAGTGCATTGCACCGGCGTCTGTAGAAAGTTGAGATTTTTCTCTGTTTATGTTGAAAGACCAGCGCTGAATCGAGATAATATCGTTACAGGGTAGAAATATGTACTCATCCAAGCCGTATTTCTTGGTTGGTTTTTCTATTCCTCGGAACAAAGCAAAGAAGTTCATGTTGCATTCAAAAATGTCTAAAGCTCGAGCAACTATCCTCAGCAAGTCTGCACAAAGAATCTTGCCATTGTCAACTTCTACACGAACAGCCGGTTGCGAACCTTCAGGGAAAGTCCAAACACAAATTTTGTCTTTGCGTGGCACAGATTTCGTCCTCACAGCCATTATTCATGCATTAAAATTTTTACCATGGAAATAATTCCATACCGTAATATTACAATAACGTTTTATAGTGGTTTGCACAAGGTGCGTTTATCTGCAATAAAATCTTGATATTATATTTTGATTATCCAATTAAAAACAAGTAACATAGAGACCAAGATGCAAAATTAATAAAACTATTTGTGAAAAGGTATAAAATATTTATAACGAGGGTTCAGACATGCGGACAGTTGAACATGAATGTCGTAATGAAACACATATTGAAAGATGAGCGTGCGAAAAAAAAAATTACGTTAAACATAGCCTGCGTGCAGACGGCTTCGAGTTAATAATGCACTAGAGTTCAGTGCGTTTGCGGCGCAGGCTAGTTAAACAGGAATCGAATCTGAGACCTCTCTGATTCTTATTCGGGGCTCTTACAGATTCTTGCGCTATACAGCGCGCCGTTGGGAATAGTTCAGTTTTAGTGGTCTGTCTCAAGGCAAAATTGTATAAGTTTGAACGGTCCATTAATGCGACTGAAAGAATAAAACGATTACCCTGAATGAGTTTGCACCGCGGTTATCAACATCAACGAAGTTAAGGACGGATAATAATCACGATGGTCGTTTAATTACGTCATTAAAAAACTGCGGTATACAAACTTATTCACAATAACCATTGAGATTGGTTTCGAAAATTTATTACAAGTATACTTCGCCATACTGCGCATGCATGGCTAAGGCGCTGAAGTATCTTTGATTAATGAGGTATGAGTGTCTGTCTTTTATTGGTTTTCTTGATAAAATGAAGCCTGCTGTTTTGTTGTATTTGAGTCACTGAAGTTATTTTAAAAGTTTGTAGTACAAACGTACTAGTATCAAAACTTGCAGCCACTAATAACGGCAATAAGGCCACGTTGGTAGCGGGTATTACCCCTTAAATCTACTGTAAATAAATGAGCCTGATGTTAGCAACCATGGACCGCTGTTTCTAAATAGTAGAGCGTCACGGTTTACCCACTGATGGTTAGCTGCCTCGGCCAGGTCGTAATAGCACGGCTTAAATGGCCGCGTCGGCCTTTTAGGGCCTCGTGCAGCTTGGCATACAGTAGCTAACAATCTAGCCTAGGTGCCCACAGAAGACAATACGACAAAGGTATAAAGCTGATGCTTTTAAGATATGGCTTAAATAATAATTACAAGTCAGGTAGTATATACGTACTAGTATCAAAACTTGCGGCTATTAATAACGGCAATAAGGCCACGCGCACGAAGACTTGTAACTGTTATTCAAGCAACATCCCGCGAGCATAAGCTATAACTTTGTTGTAATATCTGGACCTCATCGTTACTTATGCTGACGAGGCCCAAAAAGACCGTACGCCGGTCTTTATAGCCGGGCATTTAGCCCTTCAGTGGGTAAGCCATGACGTTTCTCTAACCGAATCAGCTGTCGGTGAGTTTCGCCCGTGTTAATAAGATCTAGCCCTGGCAGCTAAGCCGTCAGTGGGTAAACCTTGACGTTCTACTAAAAGAGCTGTCCAAGGCTTCAAACATTAGGCTCACTTATATTTATTGTAGATTTAAGAGGTAACCCCTGCTACCAACGTGGCCTTAGTTCCCATATTAAGTGACTGAAATTTTTAATATTAGCCATATGTACTACCTGACTTCGGACTCTTCATCATGACAAAATAACAACGACCCCTTCCACACAAATGATCGTTCAGTGAGTTTAGAAGACATCAAAGCTTGTGCTTTTAGTTGGAATCCAAATACATTTCAATTTCGATGCCATTTGGCCTTCAGTCCATACTAAACGCTGAGTTTATTAAAATCGAAACTTGGCTATGTCCTTTTGCATGGGTTTTCGTTAAGCTTATATTCATGTAGAAATTAAATTCATTAACAAAATTATTTCATTTTTCTTTTCAAAAAAATAGATAATCAGATTCGTTTATTATATCAACAAATGTTTATAGTCAACATATGAGATCAGTGGCGGATCCAGAAATTC
The DNA here is from genome assembly GCA_025447995.2 of Isaurus tuberculatus. Taxonomy (NCBI): domain Eukaryota; kingdom Metazoa; phylum Cnidaria; class Anthozoa; order Zoantharia; family Zoanthidae; genus Isaurus; species Isaurus tuberculatus. The sequence goes on from JAOEHV020080621.1 coordinate 3,942, forward strand.
TAGAAGGGGGGTGAAAATTCTAGAAGTGGGGGGGTGAATAATAAAAAAGAATGTACCAGAGACTTTTGGAGAAGAAGGGTGGCAAGTTCAAAGATTGTACCAGAAAATTGAAGAATAGGGGAGGGGGGGTGAAAATCCACCCAATTCACCTCCCTGTATCCGCCCCTGGAGATGACTTGACGGTCTCGTGGTAAGACGCGTGTAACCCGGTATTTTTCGCTGTTTACAAAAACGCTAACACATTTTAAACGCATTTCACGTGTTGCTTTCCAAAATCTCTTTATGCTGTTCAAAGTTCTTATTCGAAACTTTATTTAATCTAATCCTCAGTTTAAAAATTCACACCTATATCCATACACTTTGGTGGCTTAGTACGGAGTAAGTCGCAGGATTTTTTTAAAACAAAGCTCAGTGTTGAAATTGTTGGAGGGAAGATATCAAAACCATGCATCCAACTCCAATGTAAAGCGTTTTAACTACCAAATTATTGTCCCTGCTTTTCGTTAGAATGTGGTGTCAGTTCGATGGTTATTTTTGTTATCTTCAAAAACTTTTGAATCTGATTCTACAAAACTAATAAGGAGAAAAGCATTAAAATTTTATAGTTGATATTCAGATAATGAATAGTAGAGATAAAAACAATGTAATCCCCATGGAGGAAATTAGCAGTTATTTGACAAATTATAAGACCTCAACTCTTATCTTTGTAAATCAATTAACAGCTTATTCGGAAAATAATGAGTAAGAAAAATAAGTATTTTTTAAACTGTACACGTATTACATCTGAAACTGAAATAGTCGTGCAAGATTTATAGAAGGTTGAAATTAAAATTAGCTCTTTATTTTAGCGGGCTCCTCCTCCCGTTTTCATCTTTTAAGAGAAAAAAAGGGTTAAATGTGTCCCTTTGACAGTTTACTAGAAAAAGGAAAGTACTATCAAAACATTTAAATTTTCCGCTTTTCACTTTCAAGCAGTCAGTAATTAATTAAATAACTCTGTTCTTTACACAACTAGTCCAAAACTTTGAATTTGCACTCAAAACTACTTTTGAGATGAAGAAAATGCCATTTCATTATTTTAAAGTTTTGTGGGGAATGGAGAGGGTTGGGAATGCTCAGGGAAAATTTTGCCTATTTCTAAGCTCCATGCGGCCAGGGGTCAGAATTTCTTACCTGTCGTGGTCTCTCCGAGGAATGGCTAGTCGAACCTTCCAAAATTAATCTAGATTAGAATATACAGGTCTCCATTGAACATCTCTTCCGAAGAATCAATGTATTCCTTTTCCGACTAAAACTTCTTTTTTATTTTGATTTATATACGTGAAAGAAAAGCTGTCAGTGAACCAACACGACCAGGGCTAAGAATATTTTAAGTCAGGATTTGCACCCGTTAATCATTTTGGTTCATTGACAAGCTTTTCTTTTACGTAGTCACTCAGTCATTAATTCGCTAGTTTTGTTTTTCTACATTTGACTTATAGATCTTCATAGATCCTACGTACAACGGCATTTTGTGCACGGTCTTTACAGTATACAGTACAGTCTTTATTTTCGAAAATTTAATACTATAAAGTTCTTAAAAATGCATGTAGTCAGAAGCTAACATATCACTAACCCTAAATTTAATAAATGACGTGTTGATGCAGCTCTCAGCAGCAAACTGCGTTGGCGTGCATTGACTGTAAGCCTACAGCATTTTAGAAATTAAAAGAATACAAATAAACTTGTTAATTGTCAACTTTGTCGATTTTTATGCATTTTGCATAAAACATTATCATTGTAATCCAAGCTGAATAGCTACCGGAAAGAAAATTGACTCTTGATCAAATTAAGAAAAAAAAATATCCATGGTTTATTTGGGCAGCAAAAAAGAAAAAAAAATACAATTAAAAAAAAAGAAAAGTATTCAGTGCTTACTTTTCCTACCCTAAAAGCCAGTTTTGAATCGAAAGTCTGTCAGGATCAAAACCACTGCCTGGCTGCGTAGGCGAAATGAGTCAGACCGGATTATGGTTAAAAGTGTGTGGGCACGAGAAATAAACCGGAAAAAAAAATTCGATTTGAAGAGAAAAACTGAAAGAGTTCCTTTATTAAGTAACTATAAATATTACACTTTCTTATAAATTTAAGTATTAAACAATAGTTACAGCTTTGTCAGTCTTTTAGGCGCATGGATCTCCTTAGTAATCAAAATCCTATGGAGTTTTATTTCGCATTTCTTAACTATAATGACATTACATCATGTTTCCTGGTTTTATATAGCTTTGTTATACCATATCATCTGCTATCTATTATTTTTATTGCTGTAGAATCCTTTATGTGAGAAACCATAAAGTAATTATGTACTAATGTGCAGATAATTTTAAGCGCAGACACAAACAAACTCACAGTGTAACCAATAAATAACTAACATGGTAAAATCTTTAAAGACATTTGGTTGAAAGAGAAAATTTAAAAGATAAACAAAGGTTACTTAGGCTATTAAAGATATCGCTCTTACATCGTTGGTGTTTTTAAAAGTTAATAAATTTTAAAGCGACTTTTTTTGTCTTACAGGAAAGAAAACTTCAGAATCTAAATTGTATCGAGTGTTTTACAATTCTGTTCAATCTCGCTGGCTACTTTTAAAATATTATCTCATAAGAACACCTCAAAAGGTTAGCGTTGATCACTCATTATCAATTTCTATTTTTACTCAAAGTTTTGTTAGCTTTAAGTTATAGCAAGTTATTCCTTATGAAAATGAAGATTGAAAATTTGTTAACACTTTTGCACTGACAGCTGACAAACTTGTCGTTGATGAATTTGTTTCCCTTAATTGGTAGCTTTTTAGCTAGGAATAAATTTTATAATATCTTGTTTCCATGAAAAACATTGAATATCGATATTATTAAATGATAGATTCACGTAGTCTGCGTATTTTGAACAAAAGCAGGAATGTTGTAAAGTTGCAGCTGACCAAATTTTAATTTTGTGCAAGTGTTTGCCATGCAAGAGACAAAATAAAAAAACTAAAAGTGAAGTAATTAACATGATTAAAAAGATGAAGTCGGTTTTAGCAGCAAAACCAATTATCGTATGTTTATTTGTTTGCCGGAGAAAAACTTAATCATTTCTGAATCAGAGTTTTAAGACACTGAAATTGAATCATTTCTACTTCCAGATAAGATCTTTGCAGATTGATTTTGTGGTCCGAGTTTTGCATTATTACATATTAGTATTACTGGTTGTTGTACCGGATCAGTATGGTAGCAGTCGCAAGTCACAGACTCGCAGTGTAAAAACGTTGATCAAATGAAAAAGAAGGACTTCAAAAGCTGATGTGGCTTCACATATTATGAATAATCTTCAACGTAAAAAAAAAACTAGATCTTGCTTTTAATGGTTAGTATTCGAAAAAGGCCGCGAGGCAAACTTTTTTGCTTCCTCCCCCGAATTTCAGTACTTTGTGTTATTTATTTGAATACAATTTTTCCGTTATCGAGGAGTAAGGTATGTTTTGTTTTTGCGCTCAGCTTCAAATCTCGAAATTTGCTGTGCACGCGTGAAAGCGAGACTGTTGAAGACATGTAGCAGATGAGAGCAAGCGAATTGAGTAAAATTGATACAAAATAACAATCATCCATTAGAGAGAATACTTTATGCCTGTTTAAATATCTTATAAATACAATATATACAACATCAAAATTTCAAAAGTGTTTCAACGTTTTGTCGAGACTCAAGTAGTGGCATAAAAGTTTGAGCAAGTTTGTTGGTTTCCTGGCTTTTATTAATATTCAATGACCCAATCGTAAAGGATTAATTATTTTCTTATCAGAAAATAAACTACAAGCTTCTGTTTCCGTCGAGATACTTTTAAATGGCTGAAACAACAGGCAGCAGTCATAATAAACAATACAGAGAATCATAAAAAAACTTTCAATTCACAGCACCGATTGCCACCTCGAAGTTTGGTTATTGTTTCGCAGTATGTTTGAATCTCTATCGGTTACCCAGCAATTGGCTTGTATTAAGATAATCAAAACTATAAATTATTTACATAAATCTATCGTTCTGGTTTTGAGACTTGCAATGTTTAAAATTATAGCGTTGAAAATGTTTCTCTGCGGTGGCAGTGTGAATGTAAATTACTGAATAACCAATCAGGAAGTCGCTGGAAGCCCAATGGTAACCAGGTAAATCTGAAGATGAGAAAATCACAAGAACATTCGCACACAGACACTCGTGCTGGGTTCAGAAGTCACCTTGCGGACAAAGCAGTCAATAAATTCAAAAAGAAATCAAATGGGGAAGAAAGAGAGCAAGCATCAGTTAACCCAGGAAGAGTTCGATGAGCTTCGCCTTACAACCGAATTCAACGAAGAAGAACTCCGACGCTGGTTCAAGGGTTTTCATGAAAAATGCCCAAAAGGGAAAATGTCTAAGACAAAATTTGCAGAGATGTATTCTAAACATTTCCCTTGCGGAGACGCTTCAATGTTTGCCGGTCACGTCTTTCGTACTTTTGACAAAAATCGAGATGGTTATATCGACTTCCGTGAGTTCATTCAAGGTCTGTCAGTAATATCGCGTGGTAGCCAGGAACAGAAACTTCGCTGGGCGTTTCAAATGTACGATACCGACGGCGGAGGCTCGGTAGATCGGAAAGAAATGCTTGAAATCGTGAGATCCATCTTTCGTATCGCTGGTGACAAAGTCAATCTTCCTAGAGATGAAAATACGCCGGAGAAGTTTACTCACAAGCTGTTTGTTCGTCTTGACAGAGATAACGATGGTACTATTACGCTGGATGAGTTTCTTCGCGGAGCGAAATGCTATCCATCTTTTATGAAGATGCTGGAAAATCCCGGCTCGGTTAATCAAAGATGACAATTTAAATATTAGAGTTTTAGTTTCATTCGCCAAACTGGAAAAGTGTTGTGCTCGTTTAGTATTCATTGAAAAACTTTAGACACCAAGTAACAAAACTTTTTTGCTCATGTGAAGAGAAGATTTCTTCGTCACGATGGTGCTGTGGACAGATTTATGGGCAGTTTTGAACGCATTTTGGATAACACAAATTTATCAGTTGATTGCGTTGATAATAGTTTTAACATTTAGAGTTTGCCATATGTGCAAGAACCTATACTCAACAGCAAGGCCAGAACCCGGCTGGCTTGCTTTTGTTACCATTCAAAACAAAATCTTCCTTTTTGGTACCGATTTCAAACCGAATTGTATAAGCTACTAGCAATATCTCAAAAATGAACCAGTTGTGTTTTCTAAATTTACAACAATTTTGGATATAATAGAAACGATTTACAACAGCATTTTTCTCTAAAAAGCATAGTGAAACATTTGATTTGTAATTTTAGGTTTTAAAATGTGATTTCGTGTTTGTTGCCCGATCTTGCAGTGTCGTTATTGAATTATAAATGCATCCACGCACTGTTTCCGAGACATTAAATTTTTACATGGCAAAAATTTTCATATAACCCTCGTAAAATATTAAAGATTGGTGAATCAATACATTTAGTAATTTACATCGCTTACACTCGCGTAACGGATTCACTTAACGTATATTCATCGTAGGAAAAACATGGGGATTAAGACTAGCAATTTTCGCGTAATATCAATAAATAAAAAAAAAATTAGGAAAAATTCACGATTCTGGAGGCGTTGTTTGAAGACAATTTACTTTTGATTGGAAAAGGAAAAAATCGTAGCAAGCATCTAGGAAACGATTGATCTATTTATATTTCTACACTCTCATCCAGGTGTAAAGCTGTCCAAATGCTAATTTTTCCTAGAGTTTTCACGAATAAAGATAAACAAATATTTAAATAGTGTGACGATGCATTTGCAGAAATTCAAGAGAACAGCAAAATTTATTAATCTCAAAATACATGTTTGATTTCAGATAAAATCCAACAAAACAGCATTTGAATTTTTGTCCAACTGTGTTTATTATAACTACCGCAAAAGCTTAGTCTGAATATTTTTTTTGAAAAAAACCTCGGGTCTCTTCAGAGGTTATTCTATTATAGTCCTACTTCAAGAACTCAAAGAGGATTTAAAAAAAAAAACAAAGGTAAAGATATAGTTTAAAAAGGGCTAAAATTAAGTTTGTCCTTGTTTTTACATTGTAAATGTCAAATAATAAATTCCTAATATATTAAAATGAATCTGAATTTCGGATTGTTTTCATTGAGTGTTTATAGCAATATTTTCTTTTATTCTATATATCAATGAATGTATCAAGCAAGTATATTAAAACAGTGTTCAAGTCACGTTAAGTCACCCCAAATAAACCATAAATTGAAAGTATTTCGTTAGCCATGTAACTGATCTTATTGTTTGTGTGACAAACTGTAAATAAAGTTGTTAAAAGCATCATAACTTTAAATAACAGACAGTCAATAAAGAAATTTCACTTGCAAAGCAATGTGTAGCGCAACATTTTTTTCCGAGTTGAATATGTTTGACTGAAAAGACATTTTAATAAGAACGGAAGGAAAACGCTATAACAATCACGATGAAGCTGAGAAGGGCAAAGAACTTTTACAGTTCGTACGCTGAAGAAAACCATAAAATTAATGTTTCTCGGCTAATGTTCGTTGTTGCAACATCACATATGCATAGGGGCGGCAACTAAAATGCGAATTTCAAAAATTGAAATTATTAATTACATGCACATCAAATGGCAAATCTCTTGTATCTTTAGACGAAAAGTGCCTGTAAGGCAGACGAGGGCTCTATATATTCTAATTTTCTGTTTCAAAAATTTAACAAATTATGAAAATTCCCATGCTTAAAGCAAAGGCATACTCGTGGTTCGCAACTCCCGGCATTTTAAAAAGTCAGCTTATCCTTCAAAAGCTATACAGTTTCTTTTAAAAACAAACTATTCCAACAAAATTAATCTCTTTTCCATTTCAGATTTTCTTTGCTTCATCCGGAGAGATCGTTTAAAATCATAATACTTTAGGTATAAATAAATACCCAGTGCTTACCATATCATTAAATTTGTTTAAAAACATTTTAAAAAACAATGGAGGCAGAATTAACATTCTTCCTAGTCCAAAAAATGAAACCATCAGTTAAAATAGTGAGTATATTTGAGGCAATGAATACAAAACTCGTCTACGGCTTAAGGTTTTGTACAGCGCTTAAGAGGCCAGTAACACAATAGACAAGGGCAGAACAACGACAGCGCTCCAAGTGCAATCCACCTTCCGAAGCAGCTTCGATTAACCTTTTCACAAAAACATGGATTGGAGTGAACATTGATCACCTCTTCATCGTCCTTATTGCAATGATAAAATAGCGACTTAACGCAAAACATGCAAGTGCACCATTCAACAGCCTCGGACAACTTCTGGCTATATGAAGCTTTCTCTGGAAATTCAACATACACAAAGGACTCCGTTTGCGTAGGTGACACTGGCGAGAGAATGTCTGTCTCCACTGGATTGAATCTTAGTACGGTGTCTGTAGGAGAGCTATTGGTTGCGTTTAGCACCAGCGGCTGCAGTCGAATTGGAGATGGAGTCCGTGAGCTGAAATAACGACGATATTCAATTGTATTTCGAATGTTTTCATCGCTTTTTGTCTCAATGCTGTTAGAGCTCGTATAACCACTGAAGTCTGAAGCTGTGTCGGTGATCGTTACCTGCGAATCAGCATAAAATTGCGTTAGTTTATTAGATAGTTTGTTTAATAGAATGGAGGACCAAGAATTTTAAGGGGATACGATGGGCTGAGTATAGGGGCGTATCTAAAAATGGAGCGCCAGATCTAGAATTTAAGGGTTTTTCAAAAATCGGATTGGCAAAGATGGGTCGACAAATTTTAGGGTTTTAAAGACATAGAAGAAGAGATCTAGAAATAATGTTTCGAATTTAGAGGGCAGGGGATGGTCAAAAAGTTTAGGGTTTTTAAATCGATGAAAGCGCTATTGTTGTTTTTTTCTTATTCAAGCTATAGTTAAATATTTCAACGAAATGAAACGTTTTTGAAGCAAAGCTCCTTCTTCAGCTAGGCTGACAAGTTAAATTATCGTTCACCATCGGAAATCTTGCAGAAAACTTGATAAATCAAACTGGAGTTTGATATAAAGGCGTTTTAAAACTTGTGTGTTAACTGTGGCATTGTTCCATGGGACAACAGAATACACAAATCATTATAGGCACCTTATTATCATACTCGCCTCTGAGTTTTTACAATGTATATCCCACCTTGTATTATTAGTTTGGTATTGTTTAGTTTTGTTAAGATTATTAGTTTGGTATTGTTTAGTTTTGTTTTGATTATTAGTTTGGTATTGTTTAGTTTTGTTTAGGCGGAGTAGTTGGCGCAGTTGATAAGATCTAGTCCTTCCAACCACAAGTTCCCAGGTTCAATCCCAGGGATACCGAAATTTGAACATTTGTGTGACCTTTTTTTCCGCCAAAAGTTAACTAGCTTTCCATCTTTACAAGGTCGGTAAATGAGTACCAGCTTTGGCTGGGAGCTAACCTGCGATGGATTAGTGTCCCGTCCAGAGGGAGTCAAGGACTCTCATCGTCCGCTTAACACTACAGAAACTGGAGATAAGCGACGGCTCTGGTGGGCCACTAGGCTTGTAAAGGGTTATTTAGGCCCTGTTTATATGATCCCAGGTTAAAGGATTGTCCTTTCCAGCCGGGACAACTGGACCTGCAGTTTATACGAGGTTTTGAACCCGGGACAACTTTGCCGTGTGTTTACGTGGAAAATACCTGGCCCGGGCCAGCAATCAAACGCAGGAAATTTTAAGCATAAACAGTCGAGTTGTTCCGGGTAGAAGGGACAAACTGTTTATATGGAGAAAGTTATCTCGGTTTGAAGGGATATCTCGCCTTGGCTAGGCGAGTTATCTCTGGCACCCAAGACAACCCTTCGTCCCGGGATGTCATATAAACGGTTGGCTGCGTTTTACAGAGAAATGTACGAAAAGTTGTCCTGCCCCGAGTAACTCGGTTAAGTGAGATATCCCTTCGTCCCGGGACAACTTTTTTCCATATAAACGGGCCCTTAGTTTTAATTATATATTTATAGATAAATGTATATCTGCACCTATAAAAAATGACAAAGGCAGATGTTGGCGAATCATGTTTGTTAGCACTGCTATATCTATTAGAACAATTCTTTCATCTCCAATTTAAGCACGAACAAGGAATCACGAACAACAAAATGTGTCCTACCAGAGAGTTAAAAAGACAAATGAAAATACCCAAGCACCATACCCTACCTGACAGAAAACTATAGTATTTAGGTCAATCTTTGTTTTAATATATTAAAAAATCATACCTCAAAAGGTTCAGTAACTTCAATGGTATTTACTGTAGGGGACATGACAGTAGGGTTGGTTGCAAGTCAGAGAGTATGGCTCAAAGTATGGCTAAAAACTAAGAGCGCAGCAAAATGAACTGAATTTTAACTATTTTTTCTTTGTTTATAAATGTAAACAGAAACACTATGGGGAATGTGCGTTTGGGCTGCGTACGATAATTTGGTTTATGTGACCAAATAAGAAATAATCGTTTGCGTAGGGTTCTAGAAAGTTAGCCTATTAAATGGGTCACTTGACGTTCATAGTAATTTTAAACTCGAAAAAACCTTAAAGTGACGTTTCAAGCGTAAAACTTTCGTCAGAGAGACATTGAATATCACGTTGTACGATTTGTTGTCATGGTTACTTTCCCCGTAATGTATTTTGATGACGTATCGAGGCTTAACATTAGGGACTTTAAGCAACGACAACGGCAACGCCAACGACGACGGCTCAGAAAAAATATACTCTTTATTTGCTCTTTACTTTTTTGTGTAGATCATTAGGGTTTTATTTTCTCCATCTTAAACACTGTGAAACGAAAACGACTAAAAGTTCCTCCTTGAAGGTAAACAAATACTGAAAAAATTTTTGTTATCACGCCTTCGTCGTCCCCAGAACTCCAAATTCGGTCTTTTCACGTTCTGTTTTTACCGACAACTACGTGCAGGTGCTCAGCTCGATGCATTCCAACGTGCTGTTATTGTATTTACTATTGTTTTCTTGCCGTCGCCGTTGACGTTGCCGTCCTCATCCGCCAACGACGAGGGCTCAGAGAAACATATTTTTGATTTGCTCTTTACTCCTTTCTGCGGATTATTAGGATTTTGTTTTCTCTGCTCTACGGCTTTGCGAACAGAAAAAAAGTAAAAGTTCCTTCTTGAAGATAAATCAATTCCGAGAACATTTTTGTTGTCACGTCCTCGTCGTCTCAAGAACTCCAAAATAGGCCTTTTCACGTTCTGTTTCTAGCGACAACAACGTGCAAGTGCTCAGCTCGATGCATTCCAACGTGCGGTTACTGTGTTTACTATTGTTCTTCAGTGCCGTTGTCGTCGGCGTCGCCGTCTTCGATTCGTTTCTTAAACTCTCTTTTGTCTCTATTAACAGTGGCCCGATGACCCCACGGCATTTTTCCCCTTTCGGACCAGTACGGTCCAGTGACTTTTGAAAATTGGTGGCCCTATGGAGCCAGCAATTAACTTTGTTTGAAAATAAGTTTGTAAGATCTGTCAATCATCAGATTCATGGATGGTGGAAAGCAAAAGTAGCGTGCCAAAAGCACTGATTTTCCCACAGGCAACTACATAAAACGAATGAAAGAAAGTTGGGCAAAAACATTTTTTCCTGGGTCAGTAAATTTCGAATTTTATTGGTACTCAACGTCAAGCCGTGCGTTAAACGGTCTATAATATCGATTAAACTAAAATGGCATCATATGCTATACTGCAACCGCTTAAATACCAGAAAATCTTATAATGAAAAATGAACTTAATAAAAACTTGTAGCTAGTTCTTCTTCTGTTTAATATATAAACAAATTGTCTATCTATTGGTCTTCGTGTGTATGTGTCGCTCCATCTTCTCGAGCTTTCTCTCTCTCTCTTTCTGAAATTTCTTCGATTATCGGACAAATAAATCAATAGAACACAAAGAAAGCTTACTGAAAAACCCTTTCCTTTTTGCGAAAAAAATTATCTAAACCGAGAAAAGAGGATTTGGACCCGTGGATTTAATTAGTGATTTTGTTTTCTCTCCTTTAGTTATAGAATTTAAATTAGAAAATCTAATTGAGTGTTTGAACCCTGAACAGTTACATTAATCGTATCCTGATTTTTCATGCTCACTTGTATGTATTGATACATTTTTTATGATTTAGTCGTTGATTCTAATTTCAATGACGACTAAAATAAGTAATTGGGATTGCAAAGATACTTTGCTATTTATTTACTTTAGTTCCACCTCGACTAGTTAATAAAAACTGCCTATAATGCTGTTAAGGAGTTAACAGTAGTACAACTATAGCATTGTTACTTGAAGCGAGGCCGTTTGGTCACCCTTTTCGAAACCTCCTTCCCTCCCCCTCTCTTTCTATTTACCCATCTGCCTATCTACTTATCTAACTATTGATTTATTTACTTACGTACCTACCTACCTATATACCTAAAAGAAAGCTACCTTTCACCCCCCCTCACCTTCCATACATAATGCTTAACTTTCCACCTCCCCCGCTTATAATATTTTGCCCGATTTTCCAACCCCCCTGCTTATTCCGACTCCCCCCCCCCTCTTATTAGATTTTGCTTGAATATATCCCACCCCGCTTATTCGGGACCCAAGAGTTTATGCTTATCGAACCTTTCTATCTAAAAAATCTCAAAAGTCTATTTAAGTGCTCACTGAAAATTAAGCTACAGACCAGGAACCGGGACAAATGCTAAACATACAAATTACACTTGATACAGTTTCTATTATTTCTATAGTCTTTCTATAGATCATTGATAGAAGTAGAGTAGCATACATGGAGAAAGAGCCTAAAATCAGGAGGGTTACATTGACTGTAGTTCTATACGGCCCTATATACCACGCCAATGCAACTATCGTTTTGCAGCATGTAGCCCGAGTAAAAAGTGCTTGGCAAAACAATGTTCATTTTGATAATATGAGGTATAGGTATCCACACATTTCATTTATTTCTGCGCTTGACAAGCTAATTTTAAACTCAAGTTTTACTTAACTTTGTTCATTCACTGACTTTATTTGATTTGAAGATTTG
>JAOEHV020080727.1:0-16045 GCA_025447995.2 Isaurus tuberculatus
TTACAAAGACAAGAGAAATTCCTTGAGCTTTTTGCTAAATAATGAAATGCTTTCACAACCTTTGATGTTATTACTTAAAGAATTAAAAAACTTTGGTCCTTGAAAGCGAATTAAAAATTGTCTGAGGTTTGTTCTACAAGGAAACATGTAGAACAATTTGGACGTCATAGTATTGTAGTAATGAACAAAGAAAGGATCCAAGAAACCTCGATTGGGCAGAGGAGTTTTTTGATACTAAAATACACAGCTCACAACAAAGCGAATTCATTTACTTGGAAAATATTCTGCAATGTTATAGAGTACAACAAAACGTAATAACAAATTATCAATGGACTTCTGATGGTCTTTAGCTAGACAATTTTCATCTGCTTGAACAAACAAGTCATTTAGTTTATCGCCGGCAAAACTTTTTTTCCGCTGGGATCACTCGACGTATTTTACGACCAAACTACTGTGCATGTTTTGTCATTAGCCTAAAAGTGTCCTCCAGAAAACTTTTTAAAAACATGATTTTAGCCATATTTTTTAAAGTAAAAAATTTAAGGAATGTATATGGATTATTAAGAACCCTTAAAGCTGATGATGTGGATGTAATTGTTTGTTTTGAGGCACTTTTTCTTTGTTTCTAAAGCGATGTCTTTTCATGGTCTTTAACACTGTACCTGTCCTCTCATTTGATTTCTACCTTAAACAATACAAGTACTAATTGACTCTGCTGATATAAAACCAAAGGAATAGTTTCTGAATGTCTCTTTTTCAAAAACTGAACAACAGATGATGGAGTAACAATTTCTTTGGTTTTGCAACAATCGTTACGGCCGTTGATGAGAGATAAACCGAATGCAACAAAAGAGTGATTGGAATGAATTAAAATGACAAGAGACGCGTTTAGAAAGATCGTTATTGCGTATGTCATAGAGGTGACCTCTGATGCTGTCACCTAAAAGGCAGCCAGTTTCATCAATATATAACTGGTTACAGTAGGAGCATTGAATATAATAAATTATGTTAGATGTGGTGCAATCTAAATGGTCAGTCGAAATGGTCCATCACCAAATGTGATGGGTTAGTGTTCAGTCCAGGGAAAGTCAGACTCTCAACCACTTAATACTAAAAACAAACTTTGAGATGAGCCACTCAGCTTCTAAAAGAAATTTGCTTAGCTTAACTCAACAAAAATAAAGGTTGGGTTTACAAGAAATAGTTTTCATATTAAATGAGTTGTAAAAAAAAAAAGTTGAATGAAGCTGAAGCAAGTTACATTAACATAATGCTCAGTCATGCAACAGTAAAATTCTCCTTTCCTAGTACCCCCTACATTATTGGCAAAATTTTGTAACTACTCCCTATATATATTGAATATGCATATTGGTATACCTGATTAAAGTCCATTGTGGCATTATTGTTATTTAAATAGATCATACATGGTTTGATCTGTAATCATAAGGTTTTTATGTAAAGGGTATTGCACTTCTGGGAATGTAAGGATAAAGTTGTGGTCATCATTAATATCTTTCTAGAGTGAATATCTATGAGAAATTGAGTTGTTGACTGCATGTATAATTAATGTAGAGGGTAGTAAAGAAATTTTACCACATTATCTATACATATAAAAAGGATAAATAATGAAAATATTCTTGCTGAGAGTTATATCAAATGCAGAACTTCATAGGGATATAGGCCACCTGCAGCAACAGATCTTTTTAAGTGTAGAAGGTGGCAATGGATTGGACATGTTCTGAGAAGGGAACCCACAGAGGGTACTCAAATCACACTAACTTGAAAACCACATGGAAAAAGACAATGTGGACAACCGAAAGAAACATGGTGAAGAATGGTAGAAAAAGAGCAAAACCACTTTGGTTGAAGGAGTTAGGGAGAACAGGCCTTCAACTGAACACTTGAAGGAGTTAGGGAGAACAGGCCTTCAACTGAACACTTGACAAAAAATAGGGCTAAAAATAGGGCTTTTTCAGAAAAAATAGAGGGCTGATATAGGGCATCTCGAGAATATATAGGGCAAATATAGGGCTATTTTGGTATAAAGAAATAACGTTTCATCAATCTTTGAAGTGATTTTAATCCTAGATTATCACCATAACTTGGGTATGTACATAAAGAACGTAATCCTTTTTCCTATCTCAAAGTTGTTTTTACCTATATTCAATAGAGTAGAGATGTTATCAAATAGTGCCAATCTGGATGCCGTCAGGAACTCACAAGGTCTGAATTAAATTTGATCACCTTGCAGAGGCGCTGGCAGCAAATTTTGATTGTGGGGGCATGCATACCATACTTTGCCATGTATAAGTCAACCCAAAAATTTTCTTCCAAAAATCACACTCGACTTATAGACGGATCAAAAAAGAAAGATTTCTTAGAACATCTCAAAACTCTATAAAAATATTTAGAACTAGCATTCACATGATAAGTACTTGAATTAATGAAAAAAACTTTTAAAGAAAACTAAAATTCTGTGCTTTTTAAGTTGTGTAAAAACCATCAACTATCTTCACCATTAACCTCCAAAGTTAGGAAGGTTTTTAAAACACTTTGTTTACATTTTGCTCCAAATGAGTTACAAACTTAGAACTTTTGGTTTTTTAATCTTGCAAAATATGGAGGTCAACTTATACACGGAAATTTTAAAACTTCAAGTGCAGTTTTTTGGCTACAAAATAGGGATTCGACTTAAACACAGCAAAATATGGTAAGAAAATTGATCTGATGGCCTTTTGCTTAGCTAATTTACAATGTTCACTGAAACTTCTACATTAATTATCCCGTTTATTTTTTAGATTTGGTGCACCACACTAATTGAATCAAGAATGAAAACATTGCTGGCCATAGTCATTTTTCTTCAGGATACCTCGAGTAAATGGCTTTCACAGTAATACTGAAAATGTATGGCAAAAATACTTGAGGGACTTTTGAGACAATACAAAAAAAGGATATAAATTATTACAAGTGATGCCAATCAGTTTAGTTTAAAATGCAGAGGGTTTTTTGTGTGTAAGGGCAATTTATTTTTTGCATCCTTAAAATTTCAGTACAGGCCTCGAAATACAAACGTTTTTTTAGTCATCCATACAGATAGTAACTTAAACTGCACAGAGGCAAGATTTTAAAAAACGATCTCGAGATGTGTTTAGAATGTTTTTTTTATAAAATCGTGGCGGACTCGTGTTGGTCATTCCTTACATGGTCCATCGAAATACTTTTGAAAAAAAAACACCCACAGTCGCATTAAAGGCAAAAATATCAAAAGACAAAACTAATGCTTTTGTAGTTTTCTCCTGTAAAATGCGGGAGAGATGGCATACCGTATGTGAGTCGTGCCGCAATTCAAAGCAAGAAAAATTACGAGCAAGTCATTTTATATAGTTAAGTCATATGAAAATAAACTTACCTCCGATCACATCTTTTAAACGTTTCTTCTTCTGATGATAGAAAGCATTTCAAAACGGACAAGAAGCATTTCCAATATCTGATCTTCTTACTTTTCGTTTTCAATTTCTCCGCCATTTTGAATAGCACCATTAATGCGCACGCGCGCAAGGTACTCAGTCTTCTTCGAGCTCTACGATTTTCACGGACAATTAACTTTGCGCAAGGCCTGAACAAAACAACAAGACCAGAGTCAAGTTCAGAGTGTCCTTTCATTCACACACCCAGGTTATATAAATTTAAATGATTAAAATTATTTTCTAAGCAAAATTAAACGCTTTATCACACTTGTGAAAAGGATTTTTATTTTCTTTTTAACATTTTTAGGTTTTTTGTTCATTTTTAACGCGAGATCGTTTAAAAACGTCCTTTCAAACACCAATAGGAATTCAGCGACGCATGAATTTCTTACACAACTAATAGAAAAATTGTATTGTCCATTACTACAAAAAAGGTTTCACTTTTTTATTGTTATATTTTTTATTCTGTTTTTACTGCTTTTGTATCATAACTTTATCGATAACACTATCACTTTTATTTGGCTATTTTCTACTTGAGCTAATACGTATAACTAACTGCCATTCAAACAGTTTGTGTTTAAAAAAAATAATAAGGTTTTTAAGGTCAGGAAAAGGGCCAACACTCAAACATCGGCGTCTTACTCTACTTACGATGAAAATAAAGCATTTCAAAGCGTGTTTGATTCCCTTGAAAGAATCCAAAAAATGAAACTGAATTCTTTCGATTGCTCCTTTGTAAGTACTTGGCATTGCTAAATAATTAATTAATTAAGGACCGCGTAATTTAAGCAAATCGGAGTTTAGATTTTTTTGATAATTCCCACCGTAAGTCAGGATAGTTGTACTTCCTTCCCGATGCGTTTCATAGCCTGTTAAAACAGTAGCCTCAAAAAACCTCATAGAGTTGATTGCGAATTTGATCATGGCGGAGGCACTTATAGTTATATCGTTGTCAAACCAAGATAAGAGAAATGAAAATATGAATTATTTGTTTCTGTTAGTTAGAACGCTAAAACAACTTAATGAAACGCACATGAAAAAAACTATAGAATGCTAAGTATTTATGTCCGTTATTTATCTAAAAGAGAAAAGAAAGTACTTGGCTTTGTCAATTACTAACACCATTTAATGATGTAAGTTAGAGAAGATGGCATGCAAGTTTGACAAAAGTTTACTTCTATGACGAAACCTAGGCCTAAATAAAAAAATCGGAATACTAATTATTTAGGACCGTTAATCATAACGCTAAATCAAAGATGATGAATAACTTGGTATTGCCAAACTCCTTACATTTGTTATTACTTGAACTCTGTTTGAGTAGATTACTAGTTGGACAAAAATTTATTTCCGTAGCAAAACCAAAATGAACAAAACCAGAATGCCAAGTTAGTATATGTGTGGCTGTCCGTTATTTAGAGCGATAAAAGATATATCATAACTAAATGTTTGACACCAATTAATACTGCAACTAATGCTCTTAGATTTGGCGGATTGTAAACTCAATAATTGTTTTCTTTCGTTGCGAAACTAAAGGAGAAAAAGAATAGACATGTTAAATATGTGTTATCCGTTATTTTATAGCTTTGTAGTAAAGATGAAGAATTAGTTGGCTGTGTAAAATGCCTTACAAAATTGATACTGAAATGCTCTTTGAGTAAATTGAAAAACAAAACAACAGATTATTTGTATAGCTAAAGCAATGCGAAAAGAATCGGAATGCTAAATATTTACGTCGGTTATTTTTTACGACCGAACAAAGATAGTGTTGCACTTATCATAAATTTATTTTATTTTATTTAACTTAACGTTAAAAGGAAAAAAATGTCATCAATAATTCATCAGGGATCTGTGAAACGAGTTTAAAAGAGCATATCTCAGCTCTCTTTAAGTGACTTTGAGGCAATTAGTCTGAAAGTTTTCAAGACGTTTTCACCGGGAGATTTGGTAGCTTGTTTTGGAGATCCGAAAAAGTTCATTCCGTATCTGGAAGACTACGGTAATATCCAAGAGAGTTTACAGGTATTTTGCACAGTTTTGGCTAAAACATTTATCTTTTTTTTGTCTTACAGTACAACTGCACGAACCAATTCAACTTTAAAGACCTTTTACTTATCACACAATCACACAATTACTAGTTGAGTTGAAAACAATGACAAAATCATGAACTTTGCTTTGGACCGTTGACTTCGCGTTAACTTTTAACTGGACAAATTAAAGATTTCATTTAGAATATAGTGCTTCGAAGAAATAATCTATACAACTCACCACAAGTTATATAAAACTTTACCTTAGTAAAAACTGACTCTCCTATGTTTAAGGTCTGAACAATTCAGTTAGAATCCTTAAAAGTCGGAATCTAAGTTTGAATTACACAGTATGTGATTCTAACTAATCATATATCATATTATCAAACGTGGTTTATTCAACTGTAGGTTAAAATGATTAATGATTGCCGTAAAAAGAATAAAAGCAGACGTTTAAAGCTTTATCCTTTCGTCGGAAAATTTTTTTTTTAAGAACTGTTCGCCGCGGAGAATCATATTTTTTACACAAGTGAAACTTAATTTGAGTAAATCCAACTGCATAAGGCTGCACAACAGACTTTGTTTTAAAGCTTTACGTGCTTCAGTGTTTAACGTTTTTGTTTAAAGCTTTGATAAGTTACTGTACACTGTTATTTTACTAAAAATATCAAACTTTAGCCTTTTGTCAGAGCATTCATTTTTCAAAAATATTTTCAACGAATATATCAAATTATAACACATGTATAAAACTCTGAGTAATTCAGCTGCACGAGGCTGCTTGTCAGACTATGTTTTAAAAGTTTTATAGTTTACGAGTTTAATTATTGGTGTGAAACATTTATAAATGACGGAGCTCTTTTGTTTGATTAAAAATTTCGTTTAGGATTTTGTAAGAATACATTAGCATCCCTGTAATGCTTTTACGAACGGTTAACGCTTAAAATGTCATTTCTTTACACCAATTGGAGAATTTTAACTTAGTATTTTAGCTGCACTAAAAACCTTATCAAATATACTCACTTTTTTACAAAACCAGTAAATTTCAGCTGGGGCTCAGTTATGCTTAATATTCTAATAATCTCTACTGAAAACTGTACTTAACTGTTCTTAGTTTGCGCATTCCGCAATCATTGAAGTATAACAAAGTTAGTAGAGTGAACTGGTTATGAAACTTAGAAAACTACAAAGAAGATTACAATGCTGCTTTGTTTCATGTTGTGTGCACGGTCACGGCTATGATCTTTTGTTTTAGGTGTGATGGCTCGTTAGTCTATTGGCCGTTTCCTTATTTGCATCTGAAAACCTTTTGTAATCTGTGCAGGGTCAACGTCATATTTCAATAGGGAAAAAGAGAACAAAAACATAGAACAAAGAAAGCCACCAAGTTTCCTAACCATTTAACTCTACTAACTATGAGTATAACGATAATTAAAAATAACATTAAGCATAAATAGTTTTTAAAGTAAAATATAAATCTAACTTTAAACTTTGGCTGTGTTTACAGTAATACCCCGCAAATACTAAGAATCTAAACTCTTCAAGTTAGCCTAAACAGTTTCTTATGAAAAAGGTGAAAAAGTTACTCATAAAAAATATACCCGGTTGTGGTACCTAACTTATACTGCGAAATTCTTAACAAATTATTTAAAAAGTGACACACTAAATGCATTTATACAAACCATACATGCTCTTTCAAGCTAAGTTGTTTGTATCTATAACATTGAAGACAAAATATTTATCTTAATGTCATTTTCCAAAGTTTAGGTCACTCTCAAACGTTTTTAAACAGCTTGGGTTTTTTTATCTGTTAAGCTTTAGTTTTGACTCAATTTGATAAAATGAGCCTACTATGAAATTTTAGCCCAAAAAGGTTCTCTTTTTAGATGAATAAGTTAAAAGTTTAGCCTAATAGGTTCTTCTTAAAACTGCGTGGTTGGTGCAGTTAGTAAGATCTATTCCTTCCAACCACAAGGTCCAAGGTTCGATTCCTCGGCTCTACCGAAATTTGAACATTTGTGTGACCATCTTTTCCATAAAAGCCTACTCAGCTTTCCATCCTTACGAGATCTGTAAACGAATACCAGCTTCGGTTGGGAGCTAACCTGCGATGGATTAGTGTCCCATCCAGGGGGAGTCAATGACTCTCATCCGCTTAGCACTACAGAAATAGAAGATAAGCGCCGGCCCCATGGGACAGTAGGCTTGGAAAAGGATTTAGCTATTAGGTTCTGAAATACTTGATTCTTAAATGCGGGATTTTACTTTATTGATCCAAAACTTTTATGTTTTGGTTAATCTTAGCCTGAGTTTTTATAAGTTTGTTTTCAAACACAAAAAAGGTTTACATAACGAGGATACACTTTCCGTTGAATCAACTAATTAATTTTTGCCTTTTTCTCTGATTTAAGCGTGGCGGGCTACTATGGGTTATAAAGTTGCTTACACTAGTCTGAATCAAAGCTCGGACGATGAATATTACGACTGTTTTGATGGAAACACACAAAATGAAAAGCTTTTAGGAGAAGCCACAGAAAAAGAACCAGTTCGGCCCAATGTGTTCTCTTGGATCACCATGTATTGGATTGGAAATCTGATTCGCCAAGGAAACAAACAACCACTCGAAATTGAGGATCTATTTCCAGTTGATTGCGTGCTTCCAAGTGAGAAAAATATTGAGCTTCTTGAGAATGCATGGAAGGAAGAAGTTCGCAAGGCCTCATATAAGAAAGGGAAAAAGCCGAAACTTTGGAGAGCTCTTATTAAATTGCATAGTGTTGATGCATATCTGTGGGCTGTCTTGTTGAATCTGTTCCAGGTGTTATTGCCAGTTGTTCAATCAATATTTCTGTCCTTCACGTTGACTCATCTAATGTTATATGGCGTGGATGAGCATATTTACATGGTGTATGTGTTTATCGTGATTATCTTTTTTCTTATCATCTTCATGGCCATCACGGAGAATTTTTTCATCAAGAACGCTTGTATGTTTGCAGTTCATTTCCGATCTTCCTTGGTTGGTCTGGCACTTAAAAAGGTTTGTAGAAGAATGATTTTAGTGTTTTAGAGTCATCAAAACGTTTTGTTTTAAAAAACCTCTTACCAAACGTTGCAATATTTTAATTTGTTCTTCCTTCTTAACGAAGTCGGTAAATGAGTACAAGCTTCGTCTGGGAGCTAACCTGTGATGGATTAGTGTCACGCCCAGGGGAAGTCCAAGAATCTCATCCGCTTAACACCACGGAAATCGGAGATAAGCGCCGGCCTAATGGACCACTAGGCACGGAAAAGAATTTAGTTACCAGAAAAAAGATGATAAATTTGCTACCTTATTTTTTAACTCGAACAAAGTATTAATATTTTCACAATCTTGTTTATTTGCTATTCATTACGTCATTCACTCGTTCGTTTTTTACTCTTCTCACATTGGCACTTTCATTCATTGATTCATTCTATCATTCATTTATTCGTCCACCGTTTTTTGTTCGTTTGCTTTTTTCAACCAAAAGAATGTTTATACTTTGTTTTGGAAATCAAGGTACAGACAATGTCGGCTGCAACCATTTCACGGCTTACGTCAGGGTACGTGATCAACCTGGTGACTAAGGATTTGGAACCAGTGGAGCCGGCTTGTCTGATCATACCATACATCATATCTGTGCCCATTCAGATAGTCGTGGTAGCCTTGGCTCTTTGGTGGATTGTCAGCTGGAAGGCAACGCTGTGCGTGGTCTACACCGTTCTTACTATTATTTATCAAATCGCCATGAGCAAGTACCTCCAACATCTCCGGTATAAAATCATGCCTCTGAATGACGTCAGAGTGCGCCTTTTAGCAGACATGATTTCTGGTATTCGTGTGATAAAGGCAAACGCATGGGAAAGGTTTTTTGGGGAACAAATCGGATCCACGAGAAGGTATTACTGTTTCCATAAGATTAAGAACAATTATGATAATACTGTAAATAATAATAATAATAATAATAATAATAACAATAACAATATCAATGATAATGATGATGATAAAATGATGAAGATGATAGCAATAATGAAAATAATTAGGAGTAATCGTAGATTAATAAATAAGTTCGATTAACTCGACTGTTCAACTGGTTTTGTTTTCTGGCAAACTCTTTGATCTCTGACAGGACGAGAACAGACACCAAATTCGCCTAAATTCAGCTTGACCATCGGTTTCTTCGTACGCTACAAAAATATAAGTCAACCTCATGATAGCATAAATCGCTAGTTATAAACAGCTTGATTCCAAAATATATAATAAAAAACGGGCAAAGAACTTAAAAATCCATTTTTTCACCCCTCAAAGTCGCTGAAAAGCCCTAAATGATGTCTCCGGAGAATGGTGACGAATTGGGGTCTGATGACGTAGCCAGTAGTTCCAAAGCGGATTTGCTTTGTCTCTTCGTTCACTTTCTTGGATCTTGCGATCATTTTGATGAAAGAAAGTTGGATATTTTGGCCTCTGGTTGAGAAACAATTTTTATCGCCCGTCTTTTTCTTTTTGTATCTCATAACAGTAATACGTTTGGAACCGCTGGCTACGTCATATCCGGTGAATAATGAGCTTTTGGCGAGAGAAAATGGAGACACAACAAAGCACTGATTTTAGACATTCAAACCGTTGAAAATAACACATAAAAGAGTTTTCACTCGTATAAAATCAGATATTTTGGACAATAAAAACATATACAAACAAATTATGCAAAAAAAATTTATTTCACATGCACTTTAAAAGCGATTTTCTTCAGTTTTGGTATTGAACATTGGCAATCTTGTGGCAGCTATGTCTTTACAAATTTTTTATCGATTTGCATGATTTTTTCTCATATTATGTAATTTAACTTAAATAATGCAATGAGTAAAACAGTTTTAGTGTTTTCTAAAAGCATAGTTGGTTGCTATGAAAACAGTCTATTTTTAGCCTGTGCCCAAACTGAATTTTTTTCACTCATTGCATAGTATAAGTTTATTTTAGTATTTTTAGAAAGTTTCATTTATTTCTTTTACATAATTCTTGAGTTATGTTTGCCACAAGCTCAAAAAAAGTTCCCTTGTTTTGTTAGGTTACCATAGCAACTACTGGATTTGCCTTCATAAAACCCACTTTGACTGTTTGTCCACAATAAAGTCTTGATTGTTTCCAAATTTCATAGAGTTTGGTTGAGATCTTGGGATTATATGGGTGTTTTAGTTTGATACCAAACAAGGGTTAACTACAACCTTAAATCATTGGAGTAATGCAAAAGTATTTTTATCAATTCCATATTTTTAAGAAAACGTAAACCCCAATTGATGCATTCTATTTACATTAACGATGACGATGCTTACATAGAACAAAATCATATATATTTTTTTTAAAGTAATGGAGTAAGTTCTTTTTCTTTTTAGTCGTGAACTACGCATTCAACTTGGAACCAATCTTATAAGGACCAGTCTTCGCTCAACGTTCCTGACGTACGTGAGCATTTCAACACTGATAGCCTTTCTCATATTACTGCTAACGGGAGAAAAGCTAAACCCACAGACAGTGTTCACAACCATTTCACTTGTTGCTACAACTAAAGCTGTGGCCCAGCAATTCGCCTACGCTTTTATTGTTCTGAGCAGGTGGCTGCCTTCACTCAAAAGAATGGAAAATTTTTTGAATGAAGATTCCTTACCAGACTATCAGCCGAGTGAAGCATTAGCCAATGGCTGTCCTCGCTGTAAAGGTAAATAAAAAAAACTAAGTTTAGATAGACATAGGTTTCCTGAGAATAAAACAATAGAATATTTAAAAAAGGCTCTAAAATGTGTAAAACAATGCTTTAAAAAACAAACGTTTTGGACTAAAAGTCATCTTCATGGTTTAAAATGACGCGGAATGATTAATGTTAAAAATACTCTAAAGTTAGGTTACTCTTTTATACAAGACCGTTTTAAGATTGAAATACTTTGGCAAACGCGTAAAATGAAATCTTATTCAATTCAAAAGACAAAAACTGCTAGAAATCTCACGTGGTCTACGAAGGACAATACGGTTATGGAGAGAAATATGACGGAAAAACACAAAAGAAATTTGAGCGTGCGAGTAGCTAAACATCAAGATACAACAAAAATAAAAAAAAACCAGCTAAATATTTAAGGAAATTCACAGAACACAAGCACATTCACGTGGCGTATTATTGTTGCGGATAACCGCTGGCTCCAATGAGCCACTAGGCTCGGAAAAGGATTTAGCTATGCAACTTGCGGGCAACCATAAAAGTTTGATCCAGAGATCCGACTGTAATTTTTTCATGACTTTATTCCTGAAAAATCCACCATTTTAGAAATATCTTTGCTACAAGGTGACAAATGTAAGGTAGTAGTGGTTTTGAACACACCTTAGCTCGAAGCTTAATAGATTTAGGGTCTATGTAACCGTTACAAATTGCATCAGACGCTTAGTATCACATACTCTAAAGGTTTTCACAGGTTTCTAATACCTGTAAGATTGAACTACTTCAAAGAAGCATTTCAAATTCGTTTCTTTAACAGTTGTGCTCCGCAGCGGAAAGATTCCATCAGTTAAGATGTCAAAAATAACTTGTGTTTGGGCAAAGAATTCGGATGACGGACCGCTGACCAACATCAACCTTAGTATCCATGGTAACACTCTGTTAGCTGTTACTGGTTCGGTGGGTTCTGGTAAATCCTCCCTCCTTCACGCACTTTCTGGCGAGCTTTTTATATCTTCTGGAAAGTTAAAAGTCAACGGAAATATCGCCTACGTATCCCAGAGTGCCTGGATATTCTCTGGAACCGTAAGAGATAATATCTTATTTGGAAAAGAGTACGACGAAGAAGCGTACCAGAGAGTTATTGCCGCGTGCGCTCTTGTAGATGATATGGCTAAATTCCCAAAGGGTGATCTCACACAACTTGGGGAACGAGGTGCAAGTTTGAGTGGCGGACAGAAAGCACGAGTAAGCCTGGCACGAGCTGTGTATTATGATGCAGATATTTATTTGCTGGATGATCCGCTCAGTGCTGTGGACAACAAAGTTGGTAAACACATCTTTGACAACTGCATCCTTGGTTTGCTTGGTGATCGCCTGAAAGTTCTGGTGACCCATCATCTACAGTACACACATAAGGCAGATCATATTGTAGTACTTGAAGGTGGAATTATCATTAAGAGTGGAACCTTTCAAGAAATGCTGTTGGACAGCGACTTTAATAATGCGTTCGCACAATATGACAATGAAGCAGTTGTTGACGAGATAGCTCCTGAAACAGAAAGGTATTTACAGTTCTTTGTTATCTCGCCATGTTTCTTTATTTTGTTTCCCACCTATACTTGTGCTTATCATTTAAGCCACATCCCACAAGAAAACTATTTTTTCGTATACTCTTCTTTACTATCTCATGTCAATTAGAACTATGCTGATGAGGCCTAATTAGGCCGAAGAAGCTGTCTAAGGCTGGTCACAGTCAGACCAGTCATTGCTTATATTAGATTTAAGGGGTATACTTGCCACCATGGCGAAGGGCGAGTCAGGTTGGCCAAGTAGTTATCACTCACACCTCCCACCACTAAGGAACCGAATTCGAATCATGTGGTTCGCATGTGGGCTGAGATTCGTCGATCTCAATCTTTCTCCGAGGGTTTTTCTCCTGGATCTCAGGTTTTTCTTCCTCCATAGAATCAACTTTCACGCCAAAATCTGTGCCGTCAACTGCTTAAACATTAACTGCTGGCTAGGGAGATTGGGGAACCACTCCCTGCGCGTAAAGAAATTAAATAAAGTTTTACAGAGATACTTTTTCATTTTTTTAAAACAGTTCCTGTCCCATTTAACCGGCTAGTTTCGTATAGAACTTATACTTTATCAAACTTGATATAAATATGTTGAAAACAAAATACAACTGATGACGATTTGGGTGGCCAATTATTTCTTAATAATAATAATAACTCAAAAACAATATATCAGTTCTTACCAAAGTTATTCTTTCACTCGAAAAGCAAAGAGGATGAAATTGAAGAATCAACGGCCGAGGGCTTGAGTCCCACTGAAGAGCGCAAGGCTATCGGAGCAGTGACATGGAGAACAAAATGGGGCTTCTTTCGATCTGGAAACAACATTTGCATCCTACTTTTACTGGCAATCTTTGCGCTCCTCCCGGCTTGTGAGTTTTACATTATCTTTATTTAGTGGCGTAATAAGGTAGATATGTTTCTAATAGCAAATCAGTGCAAAGCTGTGTATGATCAATTGCTTGCAAACGTGGGATCAGTCGATGATAGTAAATGCAAAAAGTGACTCTTAAAGGTTTTAAAAGACTGATATGACAATTCTTCATGTACAACATTTCGACTTGTCATTACTTGTCTTCAACGACGTTGTATGATCAATCTTTGCTAGTCTCGTTGACACTTAATGTAGATATTTCCGACTATACTGTGTAAGCTTTTGAACATCTTTTAGTAAAAGCTTATTACTACATGCGTTCATCTTATTCAATTTACCTAATTCCCAAAGCAGTTTAAAACAAAGGTTTTCTTACTTTTGACTCGCACATACTGACAATGTGTAAAAGATAGAGTCAAAAAGATTATTTCTGTCAATTAGATTTCGCTTAATGTTTACTTTTTTTAAATTCTGTTCTGTAAGCCCTTATTAATTTTTATTGTAATTCCGTTTTATTTGATTTGATTTGGACGGCTTCAGCTTCCACTTTATTATGCAACCTCCATGTAATAAATAATGCGAGATTAAACAGTAGAGGATCTTAGATAATCCATTACAGCAGTAAATTAAGAAATGCCCACCCTAGGACAAGTGTGTAGTTTTTTTGAAGTATTTGATAGTGTCAAGAGACTGGACCTTCGTTATAAGTCTTTATCTAAGAAGAAGTGAAGGACTAACCATTTTCAGATGTTAGAACAAAGGCAGCTCCTTCTCCTCGGTTATTTTAAGACCACGAGTGCTTGATTTAACCCAAGCTTCCGTTCGACATTACTACACCTTACCAAATAGGCTAACCAGCATGCGGTTTTACTTTGGGCTTTGATTTTTTTTTTCATTTTGTAGTATTTAGTATGCAGCATGAAGAATGTAGTATGCAGTATGTTTTATGTAGTACATAAAAGCATTTCTGTCTCATTATAGTTACTAACATTGCTGTAAACATTTGGCTGGCGATTTTGTCAAAAATGAACTACGAGCTTCAAATCCGCATTGACAACCTGGCAATTTATATCGCTCTGGTAGGCGCCAATCTTCTCTTGTTGTTCCTAGTTGGGTTCTTTTTATCGTGGGTTTGCATTAACTCCTCAAAATCTCTGCACAAAAACATGGTGTCTGCTGTTTTAAAGAGCATCGTGAGATTTTTTGATACCAGCCCTGATGGACGTATTTTGAACCGATTCACACAAGATATGGCTCAACTGGACGATGCTCTTCCAGATGATATCTACCAGGTGGTAATGGCTGCATTACATTTGGTTGGTAATGCAATTCTCATTTGTGTTGCTAATTACTACGCAATTCCGATACTCCTCGTTTACGTGGTGTTGTGCAAGTTGTTATACAGTTATCACCTCCGTGTGGCACGTGACTTGAGGATTCTTGACGTCATCAACGGGAGCAACGTGTATAGTCAATTTGCGGAGACCATGAGAGGACTTCCAACCATTCGAGCTCATTCTCAAGAAAAAGCTATGCTGCAAACGCTTTGTAGGTAGGAGTATTGCATTTTTTATTATAATATCTTGAGACAGAAAAAGAACGAGGGTTGAACATTTGGTTGACCTTCTTTATCACTATTAAAAGCTCACTCAGCTTTTCATCCTTCCGAGGTAGGTAAATGAGTACTAGCATACATGGACCGCATTAAAGTGGCTGCCAGAGGTGCCTATATGTGCTTTTGGTCTGCTGTGGGTAAACGGATTATTGTAATGCGGCTTTGAGCATATCCATATGGAAAAGGCGCAATATAAATGCATCACTTTACTTTTTGCCTAGTGTCAAGGTTTAAATGAACTACAGAGAACTGAGACCTTTTCTATCGTACATTGCAGAAAATCAAGACTGTTTCTCAACTATCAATGTTTGTCCCTAAGACATCGCCTTTAGTGTTACAGCTAAAATGTGAATCATAAATTAAGTAAAACTTCCGTTTACGTGTATATTAAAAAACAAAATTCATGTATGGTTGGCCGTTTACATGAAGGAACTCAAATTTTCTATTCAGCAAATGCAAATACCTTGACACACGGGTACATGTACATCAGAAATTTGTAACCAAGCTTAAGAAATTTTAGGAAAAGATATGGCTAAAATCCTAAAAATGTTTAAAGTGCTACTAACACCAAATATTTTTTTTCATCTACTGAACGTTTTTGGAAAATAAGGTCGTTCAAAAAAAGAATTTTCAAAATCGGTCATATTTTCGATTTTTTATAAGCATTTGAAACGCGCTATTTGATGGTTAGCGACCGCGTTTAAGGGGGTCTGGGTTGTGACGTCATTCCCGGACATCAAATCTTTAATTTGGATCAAAAAACGCTCA
>JAOEHV020080819.1:0-16044 GCA_025447995.2 Isaurus tuberculatus
CACATAACGGCTAACAGAATCCCATATAATTCCAATACTCCTTCATTTCGCGTTTCACGCTCATGAATGAGTAAAAAAAAGGAGGTAGCAAATGATCTTTAAAACAAGCAATTTCCACTGAGCCAAAACAGGAGGGACAAATTCTCAAAGTATTCACTATTGCTTCACCAGAAAAAGAGCAATTTACAGCTAGATGCGCAAAATCACAGGTGTCAACTTTAATAATTTAAAAGTTACCTTGATGGTAGCAGCTGCTAAATTTGATTCCTATAAACAGACAATAAACAGTGAAATACACTAGTAAGAACAATTCATAAAATTATTAAATGTTTCAACTAAACGAGATATGAAAAAAAAAACAATGTTTACACATGTATCCTCTTTGTATTATAATTTTAAATATTGTATGAATTTCCCAGTCATCATTAAAACAGAAAAAAAATGTACATTTGAACCTAATAAAAAACACAAGTAACAGATGGAAAAAATTCTCACCTCTCCATTTTTATCTGCTGGTTCAACTCTCCGAGGTCTTTTGGGACTGGATGCTAAATCTTTTTCTTCGACTCTTTAAAAACAGTAGCAAGAAAACAAAAAAAATAATATATATTGTATTTCACTTTCTTACAAACACGTATAATTTGAAAAAATAAGGGTAAATCATTTTTATGACCTATCATCGGCCATCCCCTTGGGGGGGGGGGGCACCTCAGGCAAATACTGCTAAATCTGGGGAATTATGAGGGGGTTTACCAAGGAAAATTCCCTTGGGTCGGGCAAAATGAGGGGGGATTGATTTGCCACATTGTTGAACTCAGTACCATGGAAAATACAGGGGACTTTGCTTATAATTAATAATCTAACATTTAAAAAATATTTCTAGCATAGTTTACATACTAATCTATACAATGATTCCAATACTAGCAGGCATTTTGTCGATGATCAGTGAAACGTGGCTGTTTTCTGGCTGTATTCACACACGAAATTCAACTTCTTGAACGACCAGCTGACTTGGCCAAGTGAACATGGATGGGTAGCCTGGGGAGTAGCTGCTGATTCTGCTGGATAAATGAGTCTGTGGATGTGCATATGAATTTAAAGAAATATCCATTTTGGCCCAAGGGGGAGGGGACTTTTATGGAGCTAACTCCCCTGGTGGGAGGAAGAAATAGGCCAGTTTACAGAGGTTCATGGTAGAGTCCCCATCCTTGCCCAAGGTGCATTATTACTGTTCAGAAGAAATACTCCATGTAATACCAATGCTGGTGAATAAGGTTATAAAGTGCTAATGGCTGGCGTCAAATTTTTTGGCAGTGTAAAACAAATTTCGCAGATTTAATTTATTATCACTGATAGCTCAAATATGTAGTTTTTATATCGCTGGATTAACCTATTGATAATATAGCTGACAGATAATTATAGACGGAATTCTGCCCTCGATTTATCTGTAATTACCCTTTGTTTGAAATTTCACACGTGCAAATTATAAATGGCAACTACTTCGTCACGCAAGCAAAAATCAATCTGACCTATTCACAAAACAAATTTTGCGATTCAGGAAGCGAAAAACCCAGGTCTGAACTATGGCTATTATTTGTCTGTTAATTTTATTATTAAAAGGTAATCGAATGGTCAATCGAATGAGTCCTCGTCAAAATTTCGAAAAAAATCACTTGTCTATTGGCCTAATTTTGAAAGAATTGCCCTTCCTGCGGTCGGGCATTTAATTCGAATTAGGCCAAAAGACGCGTGATTTTTTTCGATATTTGACTTGGCTTCATTCGATTACCTATAAAAATGTATACTATTGAGTATTACGACGAAGCATTGAGCACGTGACAACAAACTTACCCCTCATCAATTGGATGCAGCTCACCAAATTCTCTCAAATGCTGTTTCTGCCCTTTTGAAAGACTTCTTTGATTAATTTCAAGCAATTTCTTTACTCTGGACTCCGCCCTTGCTTTCCGTTTCTTCTTGAAATTTTTTCGAGATCCACCACGCGCCATTTTGGATTGTGGTTTGAAGCCGCTGAATTCAGTGCCTGCTGACTCAAAAACGTGCGCAAACAGTTGGTACGCATGTACGTGTTCTTCGCTCTTTTATTTTTTAAGAAAGAATTTTTTTGAAAAACGATTTTAAAATTTGGAAAGATCAAAGATGAGTTCAACGTTTGGTTTGTTTCTAGGAGGAATATTTGCTTTAGTCGTTGCTGGTTACATCGCACAAAGTCGATTGCCACCACCAAAGCCTAAGATTGTTGGAATTGACTTGGGGACGACTTTCTCTTGTGTCGGCGCCTATCAGGCAGTAACTGGACATGTTGATATTTTGTTTGACGAAGATGGCCGAAAAGTTATTCCGAGTATCGTCGCCTTTACGAAAGATGGGGTTTTGGTCGGACAGAAGGCATTAGCACAGGCGGAGTTAAACCCTTTATCGACGGTTTACGATGCAAAGCGATTCATAGGAAAGAAATTCACAAATGAGGAAATTGAAAAAATGAAAAATCGATACCAGTTTAAAATTGTTTTAGACGAAAGAAAAAACCCAATGTTTGCAGTCAATTTGCGTGGAAACCAAACTCTTGTTTCACCGGCAGATATTGGATCTTACGTGATAAAAGAACTAAGGAGAACAGCAGAGAAAAATCTGTCTACTACCATAACTAAAGCAGTCATGTCGGTTCCTGCTGAATTTGATATGGAACAAAGGAACGCTACTATTGAGGCAGCCAAATTGGCTGGAATACAAGTATTAAGAGTTATAAATGAACCAACAGCAGCAGCTCTTGCATATGGTTTGCATAAGAAAGAAGGTGTTGCATATGTAATGGTCGTGGATCTCGGGGGTGGTACATTGGATGTTTCACTACTTAACATTCAGGGGGGGATGTTTGTTACCATGGCAATGGCAGGGAACAATAGATTGGGTGGGCAAGACTTTAACAACAGGTTAATGTTGTATTTAGAATCAATTATCAGGCAGCGGTTCAACAAAGAGTTGACAAATGCTGAAGATATACAGCGTTTAAGACAAGAAGTTGAAGCTGCAAAAATAAACCTAACTACTAAACAAAATGTGGTAATTAAATTACCTCTATCATCATTAAATGAAGGGAAAAAGCTAGCAGTCTTTCAAGAAACCATTACAAGAGATACTTTTGAAAAAATAAATAAAGACTTGTTCTTGAAAATTTTACAACCGATTAAACGAGTTTTAAAAGAGGTTGAACTCCCCAAGGAAGAAATTGATGAAATCGTTTTGGTTGGAGGCTCAACCCGCATTCCAAAGGTGCGGCAGCTTATCAAAGAATATTTTAATGGAAAGGAACCTAATGTTTCTATTGACCCTGAATTAGCAGTAGCATCAGGTGTTGCTATTCAGGCTGGGATCATCGGTGGAATGTGGCCACTGCAAGTATCTGCAATTGAAATATCAAACAATGTTCGAAAAATTCACATTGATCACTAGTTTTTTAAATGAAGGGGGAATGAAATCCTTAATTTATTTAATATTTAAATGATCAAAAGGTAGAATGAATACAGGTTTTCTACTTGTAAATGCTACCCTCTGTATAAAATGTGACTTTTGTAAGGAAAATGTGAATAAAACATGTTCTAAAAAAGCCCCATCTTAAAATACAGTGTTAATAGAAATTCACTTGGAAAATTCAGCAAAGGCAGAAGATTTTCAATTTCTATATGAAGACATAGATGTTCACATTTAATTTTTGTTCCAAATATTTTTTGTCTTACATTGCATGGTAAAAGAAATTTAAGTTGTTTTTAAGTCACACATGATCCCTTTTTTTTTACTTTTGAATTAAACGCTACCTTGTTAATACAGTACTTAACTCTAAAAAAGGTTATATTTTTGTTTCCAGATAAATTATCTTATAAATGATCTTTCTATATGAAGAAATAGACAATGACATTTAATTTTTGCTGTAAATATATTTTTGTCTTACACTGCACATGATGGTAAAAGAAATTTAAGTTAAAATTTTTAATTCACGCATGATCCCTGTTTTTTTACTTTTGAATTAAATGCTGCCTTGTAAATATTTAACTCTAAAAAAGACTATATTTTTGTGTTTTTCAGATAAATAATTATAGGAGAAGTCACAAATTATAGACATCCTATCTATAGTTACCTAGATATAACTAAAGATGCATATTAATGAGAGGGTGGCAGATATCACCTCTGCCATTCTGAACACAGGAAGCCCAGAAACTGAAGTCAGCCATTCAAGCTGACTCTTGATAAATCTTGCTCAATTTTTTCACTTAAGCAGTCTCCAATAACTCACAAATCTTGCAGCCACAGAAAGATAATTTTGCAAGCTCTTGATGCAAGAAAATCTACAGATGAACATCTTTTATTGACTGTTTGCAAGCAAGAATTTCAAATACGGCCACAAAAAAAAATAGTTGGTTAGTGCCCTTAGTATTTTTCCAAAGCAAGCAGGGGGCCTTTTTTTAATTTATACTATTTTTTAACTCCTTGTCCTTTGATTCAAAATTGGATTTACTTAATGTACAGTACAGCTATTTCTTAAACTTTTTTATATATTAATTTTTCAACAATATGATTCATACAGCGGGTCTGTGGAATGAAAATTGCAAAAGTTCATGGTTTTCTACTTTTTTATGGTCAATAAAAGTAGTTGAGTTTTTTAAAATAAAAAATAAAAAAAACTCCCGAGCAGGCCCTTTTTCTGTGGGTAGGTGGGGATGCTAACCAACAATTTCTTTTTTGTGGTCTAAGTTGCAATCAAAGAGTCGAAAATAGCCAAGACCCCGAAAAGTTGGACCAGCCGGGAAACTATTAAAATTTTTGTAGTTTTGACAAAAATAGAAAACTTGTCGATGGGAGACCCACTGGCCAAAAAAGATACAAATTAATGAATTTCGTGGCATTTTTGGTCAGTGGGTCCCCAAATCATTAAAGTTTCTACTGGTGTCTAGTCTACTAATCTTTATATTATAAACTCGGTCCCAACAGCAAGTTGCACAAGTATAAACCTTTGATGGACCTGCTAATAATGAACTGCTCCAAAAGTTATGGTGTTATAGCCCGGTTGGTAAAAGCACTTTACTTGTATCACAGAGGTCACAAGCAAGTTCAAAATGGGCTAAAGTGCCTATGTCACAATTTTTTTTTTTTGCATTTTTGGAAAGTATAGCATTTGAAACATGGTTATGATTCCAAAGTTTGAGAACTTTGTGCAAGACAAAAACTGGCGATTTTATAAGTGGTTTAAAATGGTTGTTTTGCCACTAAAAATGGTCACAGAGACTTGAGTCAAGTGACACAGTGGTGAGGTTTCGCCTTAATATTACACTGATTTCAAAAATTAAACATGTCATTTCTTTTTGTTTTGGCAGATTAGCCAATTGGGAGTGCCAGCAACACAATCTCCTTTTCTCCCCTTTTCTGTTTCTCCTCCATACAAACAAGTTTGTTTGTGTCCCCTTGATTACATCACAATTTATTGTGTAAGTGGCATTTTGGCCACGTAAGACAACTACTATTTTTTGGCTGATTTATCCAAACTTAAGCGCCTATAAAATTGCCAATATTTGTCCTACACAACTTAAACTTTGGAATTGTATGTTTTAAATGTTATATTTTCCAAATGTGCACAAAAAAATTTGCATCATAGACACTTTAAAGCCTAAATTGTTGTTAAGAGTTCTATTTTACACAAACTTAAATTGCAGACATAACTGGGAAGATCATTTTATGACGTTAATGCTAAGGTAGTAGCGATACAATGGCAATCATGATAAGAGACAAGAGCGATTAAAAGCTGCTTTGCACCACCATTTATTAAAATCTACATACTTTTTACATGTTTTGAGCTCTTTGAGCACCTGAATAAAATGTTCAGACCATACGGATTATTGTGTGTGCATGTTCCAGGGAGTTTGAAAGATTTTATAAAAAATAAATCATTTTTTGTTGGCTTTGTTTGTCATTGGGTTCATAATCACACTCATTCCTATTGAGCCAGCATCACGCGTGACAGTGAACCTGTAACACAAGTAAATTGATCAAGATTTCGCATAAGTATGTTATAAGAGATAAACCATTGGTTATATAGGTGGGGATATCTTTGCTTGCCCAAATTTTTCACTTGGTCAAGTAGCTGTGCAAGAAGTTTTTTTTAAAATTAAAGTCCTCAATGCTTTCTTTTGTTTTAATTTTGCATGAAGTTTTTTGCATATTAATGTTTTAAATTCTTATTTTGTTTGTCCTCTCTGTACCCTAGCTTAAGGGATGAGCTTCTACTATGATTATTCTCAAACAAAGATTTGGTTGAAATTACACCATATAATTTAAAGTTTCTGAATAGATGGATTAGGCAAAATCAAAATTTCTGACAAAAACACATTTCTACTATTACTTTACATCTACAACAGTATTTGACACATAAAGTTTAATTTTTCAAGGACTAACTTTGCTTCACTGGGGATGATAATGATGTCATCTTTTGCCAGTTTACGGCTCTCACTTCCAACAGTTAAAGTTGCATTGCCTTCCTAAAAAGTCCATACAACAAATTAAATGAAAATGTCGTCATTAAACTACAAAAAATAACAAAATTTATTTTTTCATAATAACCCCTAAAAACCTCAAACACAATTTTTATTTTGAAATTAAGTATTGCAAGAAAAACAAAAAAAGTGCAGAATAAAATTAAACCTGGCAGTGCATAATTCATTAAAACTAACCAGCTGCCATAGCCATGTTTCACCTGACCACTGATCAGTTTGTTCACCTGGTCCATGTATGGTGATCTGCGGAAGAAAAAACAGGTCTTCAAATAATTTTGGCAATAATTATTGGTCACCCAGGGTACTTTCTGAAATCAAAGACTTGTCATGACAATTGCCATCAATACATCAAAAATGAAAGATATGTATTTCATACTTAAGTGAATAGTCAGGGGGTTGGGGAGATCACAAAGTGCTTACCCAGTCAGATAATGCTGCATAACTTTTACTCCTGTGTATGGTACATGTCGACATACCATACACAGGAGTAAAAGTTACACAGCATTATGCTCAACTAAAAGAAAGTTAAAAATTAAAATAGAGAAAGTATTCTATCAATTCCTCAAAAACAAACTCAAAACTCATTTAGCCTAAGTACTACTGATCTATTTAAATGTTTTTATCCATGATTAAATATGGAAGATGCTACCTAATATAACCAGAAATTAAAATATTCAACATCTGTTGTACATAACATGTTTTTCTTTTTTGTGTTGATGACTGATAAGTGTTATCCCCTACCCCCCTCTCATATTATAACATGGTCGAGGTCTGTTAAAGTGTTACCATAAATCATTCCCCCAGAGAACATTTCTCAGTCAGAACATCAATCCTAATAATTTATAAAGACCATGGTAGAAACTTGTACAATAATCATTGTTCAGCCTTAAGTGCCACTGATGTATTCACTAAAACTGATGTTAACAAATAAAGATAGAACTTATATAAAATTTTTTGGCGCACTATTTGTATGATGTGAGCATACAGGGGTAGATGCAGACAAATTTGTGCCTAGTTTCTTAATTTATGTTAACTTTATATGCTCAAAAGTTTCTCTCATGCTCTCTTAAAACTTCAAGCCTGCATCCTTAACACAAGGGACATACACTAAATATTAATCTATTTCTTAATCATACCTCTGAACAACAGATCAGATTGTTGCTCATACCTTGAACTCGCCCTTACTGAAAATTTTCTTGCTCCCTTTTTCAATTTCGGCTCGATTTTCATCAATCCACTGTTTTAAAATCAGATTAACAATAAGACGAGTCTTTTAAATAGTTTTGATTGATTTTAAGCAAGGCAATGAAATGTGCAAACAATAAGAGTAAAATGAAATAACTGACGGAGCTGGATGAGGATTTTCTCAACTGTCATCTACTATCAAGTACCCATGGCCATTTTAAATTTTGCTTTCACTTTAGAGAGATTACACAAAAATTTGGCACAGTCAAAGATACCTAGAGACATGGGTAACATATAGTTTCTAAATTGGCTGCCAGTACCAAATACGCCGGCATGCATGTCTGAGCAAGCAGAAATAAATCAAGCTTTTTCGGCAACTCATTAACTATTCTTTTGTCTTTTGCCTGTCACTGAAAGGCGTGCGATTGCATGTGCACATCTATTCACATGCCTAATGAGAGCCAGACATGCGATCCATTACACACATAAAATAATTTATATAATTTATCGCTCTTGGTATTTCTAAGCAGTGACTTCTTACTTTTTGAAAACAGGTCATCGTGCTTCTTTTCTTTTAGAATTTGAAAAAACACATGTAGCCACGGGTCCCTCAAAAGTTGAGGTTGTTGTAAAAAATGAGCTCTCATATTAAGAAAAACCCATTTAAATGTATCAAAAATAATTATTTTAATTTGCTGAAAGCAGTTGAGCAAGTTGGTCTCCTTTGCAGTAAAAAAGAATGAAACCTACAAACACCTGCGTTGTTGCATTTTTAGGCACTTACGTCACTGCTCGCTATCGCTCGCCTCGGTCAACCAAGGCAAGTGAATGATCACTTGCCTACTGACTTTTTCACTGACAGGCCTGACTTTATATTGAGCAACTCAATGGGCATCTTTGGGTGATTTTGCCAGAAATAACTTGAGAATTTGAAAAAAACAAGGATAATGTGCATTACGGACTACAACTGGAAAAGAAAGTATTTAATTATTACTGTCAAATGAAACCATAAATAAAAAATAAAATAAATACTCTGTATTGACCACTCCCCGAAAGGAGCTTAAATAACTGTTTTAAAACCTTTCTTTAACACTAGCTGTGCATGGTGTATAATAATAAATAATCTTCTTTAAGACCTTAAGAATCTCTGATGTCTAAGTTTTCTGGTCAGTTTCAAAGCAATAATTATTCCTTTTTTATGTACATAACTAAAAAAAATTAGAAAAAAATCTATCAAGACATATACATTTTAAATCACTTTACCATCCCTGAACAAGAAAAATTAAAGCTGTCTAGAATCTCAAAATTTTTATTTAGGGGACTTTGAGAGGGAGTCATTGCTATAAAAGATTCTGGGGGATACATAATTGAAAATATTTCATTTCCTTCATGTACTTCTTTCTTGGAATTATTTTTTGTGATCATGGCCATATCCTGAATTATGATGTACAACTTAATTGAATAGCCATGTCTCTACTCTTATTTTTTCCCATTGTATCATGCCCTTGAATACATTTGTTTTATCAACTTTACCGTTTTCAAGGAGAACGGTTCTTCCACTTCTGTGACATGATCAATATCAAGTGGTGGCACTTTAGCAACAGAATCTGTAACAAATATGAAATCAATGAGATTTCTGATATTATTATTGTGCTTTCAACATTTCAATTGTAACCTAATATTTACAAAATGCAACTCAGAAGAAATGAGTCAAGGTGGACAACCAGATCTTTTTCTTTGGAATAGCAATATTCTAGAAACAAGATTTCAAACTCACCCAGATAAGGATGGAAGTAGCAAGTTGATACCCACAATGTTAATGCCACTCAGATCTCATGAAGTATAACCACCAATCAGAAAATGAACATCATTCAATATATGTCACCAAGCATGTACTGGTCTATTTCAAATCCTGTGTGGCCAATCTAAGAGGTTTATTTTCCCGTAGAAAAATAGGGTGAAGTCAAGAAGGAAGCTAACTTTTCAAGAAATATTAGCTCTACGTCAGAGCAACTGCAAAGTTTTGAAGCTAAGGAGGCTTCTACATAACTTTTGGAAGCCATCCCAGAACTTTTTAGAACCTGTCAGCACCAATGCAGTTCTTTGAAACATCCAATATAACCAACTCTAGATCTAGGTTGTAATGATTAATCACTGTTGGATGTGAAAAGAGTAAGAAGCTGATGTTTTGAGCATCAGCCCTTGGTCAGAGCAACAAAAACTCAAATTTTGTTCCAATTAAGCCCATCCATATACTATATATAATATGCTCAACATGTTCATCAAAAACACACTTTTTTGATATAACACTAATGAAAATAAATAACAACAAAAATACATACATATTATAGTTTTAGTGAAAGTAGTAACAACTTTATAAAAAAAACCTCCACCACAAAATCTGTAATATAGTTAATTCTTTATCACTCAGTGTTTTCAATCATAATAGTGTAGACAGAGTTAGAAATAATAGTAAAGCAATAATTTGAATGCTGATCATCCAATAATCTTTAAATAACTCTAAAATTGGAAACATCTAAACTCCTTGGTAATTGTAAAGATATATGTATGGTCTAGATTCTCATCCTTTTTAATGTTTTGGGTAAAATAAACAGCATGCTACACCTGTAATGTGCTACAACTGACCTCTGATTGAATATCCTTACCTGGGCTTGGAATGCCTGTTTTGTGTTCTTCTGATGCAAAATACCTGATAAACATATAAATAAACAACAAATAATTATAATGAAATTGTTATATGGGATTAAACTCCATCATAGCTGCTACAGCATTAAAGTCAGGTATATTTCTCAATGACATGACACAGTTTTACAAGTTTTATTATGGTAACAGTAGTTTTTACAACTAGAAAGTAAAACATGTACATAGTTTAAAATTATATGCATTTGAAGTTGGCATAATTTATATAATATTCAGGGTTAGAAAGGATGGATCTTGCAGCTGCCATGTTTGACTAGGATTATCTAGAAAAATGTTGTTGACTCTGTCCTAACTTCCAGAACTGAACAATGCTAATTATAAAATGATAATTTATGATGAAAATTATGAAGATGATGATGTTGCAATGATGATGAATACCGTAACAAGCCACTATAGTATAAGAATTATAAACCTTAATGCATACCCTTTAATTATAGGTGCCAGTTGAGTTCCAAGATCTGTGCAATGGAACCATTTCTCATAAAGAGGTGTTATGCCATCTGCACAGAAATATCTGGAGGGAAGAAAGTATTGATGGTTTAGATCTTTTATCTGTAAAAGTTCTTTTGTCACTCAGCAAAGTGTTGAGTACAATAGCACAGAATAAAAAAAGGGTTAATCAAATTTTTGCACCTTAAGCCATCCATTTCTTCAGGAAGTCTTTCACGCTCAATAACCTGGGAATATTTAAAATCATAACAAAACTAAGGACAACCACAAGAGTTAATGTTATTCTATTGTTATTTCATTAGTGAAGATCAATTCTATAACAAAAGATCTAGAGAGACAGCTGAAATCATGAAGGGAAGTGGCAGCATGCAGTCACAGCAGGTCAAAAGAAATAGCTGGTTGAGATATGTTTGCCATGCCTATACTCCATTATAAAAAAAGACATGACATTATGAAATTATTAATTTGAATTATAACGACCATAATTATAATAAATTATACAGCAATAATTTAAAGCCTGATGTTGCTGATGCAGTTGGTAAACTAGTTCTGCCTTCCAATGACAATCAAGGTTTGATCCAGAGCCTGTATACTGTCAAGTTTTTTTAACATATTACAGGACTACAAGTAGCAAGAGAATGGATACACAAATGTTTGGGATATGTGGTGCAGACCTGTCAACTTTTGAGAATAAAAATGCGTGAAAGATTTAAATGGATATAGCGTCACACTGAGGTGCCACAATGATTGGCGCTGAGGGGAAAATTTACACCTTTCTTTTAGAGTATATAATTTTATAGTTTGTTCACTTGACTTGTACATGTGCAAATGATGTGAAAATGGAAAACCTTATGAAATCAACATTAAAATAATTACCTAATATATATATAACATTCTAGCAAAAGTAATTCAAAATAAACATACAAGTCCAACAGTGTTTTCCTTTCTTTGCGGTGAATGTTGAATGCGACTTGGAAGAACAAACACCTATAATACATACAGATTCATGTAACATTCAACAAAAAATTATAAAATTGTCTTTTTCAATAATATGAATTTACAATATTTAGCAACTACTTTAAGTATTAGATACATTATGAACAGGAGATCTATTAATGAGGATTTAAAACAGCAAGCCGCAGGCAAGCTGTTTTAAACCTCATACAGATTGGATGCTAATTTTGTATAGCATATTTTGCTAAAAACTTCAAAGATAAAATATTATTTTTTGCAGAAAACCCATAAAAGTCGTATGCAAATCAGGACAAATCTCTTGCAAAATTACAAAGTTAGTCATGGCTATGATTTTCCATATGTGTTTGCTTATATTATGTATTTCATAATTAGTATTACTCAGTCGGTAATATTTTTTTTTATTTACTGTTTCAAAATTTTAAAAAATACCTGTTGAGTTGTAAAAGATTAAGTGATTTCTGTTTTTAAAAACTTTTTGCTATGATATTTAAATGGCATTGTTTATAATTAAAGTGCATTTATTTTTACTCTGTTACGAATTTAACAACCACCTTGTGGTTATCTTAAATTTAAATTCATTTAATTATTAATCAAATCAAATGGAATAAAATTGTATTTTTTTCAGACTGCATGAGAATTGATGAACTGAACACTTAAAGCAAATCATAGAATAAACACAACTTGTGTTTCTGTCTTTCCAACACTCAGCCAAAAAAAACTGGTAATTAT
This sequence comes from Isaurus tuberculatus, assembly GCA_025447995.2. NCBI lineage: Eukaryota > Metazoa > Cnidaria > Anthozoa > Zoantharia > Zoanthidae > Isaurus > Isaurus tuberculatus. The sequence continues at coordinate 12,624 of JAOEHV020080819.1, forward strand.
ATGGCCCGAGACAGCGACTCGAACTCACATCTCCCTGTTATCTAGTCAGGATTATAAATCTAAACACCATATCAGGGATCACCATGCTGGCAGTGTAAGCAACTTACTGAATTAATTGCTGAAGCTGTTGGTGTTAGGATTCCAAAGGGCCCAATGATTTCTATACCGGTAATCAAATCAAATTTCAAAATAAAAAAATTATATAATTATAGTGGAGAAAAGAGAAAATATTTTTTGTACCTCTCCTTCTTTTATTGGTATGTCTTTGGGTTTTCCTTTCTCCATTATTTTTAAACACATATCACCTTTGATCATATAAAAAAACTGAAATAAATTCGAAAAGAAATTTTGTCAGATTTAATAATTTAATCTAGCAATTTATAATTATTAGTACTTGTGCTGTACGTATATTTCTTACTGGAATGACAATAAATGCAGATACACAGAGAGTTGTCAAGGGGAGATAAAAATTGTTAAATTTTCAATATCTAATATGCATTTGGCTGCCTTCATTTTCTTTGGTTAATTCAATCATGTCTCAGTTATCAGCTCATATTTGGTATAACCAATCCCAGCTGAAAAATATTTGTGTGAAAAAAGTTTATATTCCTTAAACTTTCTTAGTATCAAACTCTTCAAAAATGTAATGACTTTTAATAAAACAATAATATATTTCCAATCACACTTCTTGGTTTTGAACAGTTTGAAAAATTTTTTAAGTTATACACCATGAAAGAAATATGATTGATACTGAAGTGTTCTTGGTTTTGATGAAAAAACCAACTTTTCACTCTGTCCTTCATTGGCTAAATATCACTATGCCATATATCATGCAATTTTACAGAAAAATTTTAAACTTTTATAGTTATATAACACCTTTATTATATCATGTCACTGTAGTACCTCTTCACCCTCTTCAATGTGATAATCTTTTCTTGTGTTTGGTCCCCCAACAAACATAACTTTTAACTGCCCAAAATACCTTCAGGAAGAGGATAATTGCATAAAAAATCTAATTCTTAGATTCATAAACATTTTAAACATTAATTAAAGCTGTAGTAAAAATTATACACAAGTCAATTGAAAACGCCATCCCATTCCAGTCCCACGACATAGGTTAACAATGGCATGGGGTCAGTATTCATCAACAGTTTGTCCCCTAGGAGTGGGGGTTAGAAAATATTTGATTCAGATTGCAGTCCCCACGTGATTTTTAACAGTTAGCATACATTATAAAATGATTTTCGAATTGGTGGGGGATTTGAATCAAAAGTCATCCCAAGGAGCTGGAGTTTTTGACGTTAATTGGTTGGGGGATAGATCAAATACCCCACTATGTCCCAGTACTGTAGGGTGGGGATTTAAATTGACTAGTGCATTTTTGCAGAGCCTCTTAAAGTACAGTTTTAAACAGATCTCCCTGAATTTTCAAAATGCCCTTTCCATGATTTAGTAGTTTACAGTACTCACTAGCTTATTTTAACTTTGTAGCTAAAATCCTTGGTAAAATTTCCATACTACCCCATACATTCATTATGAATGCAAAAGGAAAGCAGAAAACTTTGGCATGTTATTGTTTTTCTTTTGAATAAAATAAAATAAGGGGTAGGCCTATTATCCAGGGTTAATGTATTTGAAATTTACGCTTACGTGACTGTTTTAACTTAGAGATAATAATTAGTGACTTAACTACTAAGGTTAGTAAAAAAAATGACAAAAATGTTCCATTGCATTAAATGTTAGTAATTCACCAGCTTTAGTATTCACGAAAGGAACTACACATTATGTAAAGAAAAGGTTAATTTAAAAATTATGCTTGTTACTTTTTAATTCACTAAAAGTTTTTTGTTCCAGTTCTAGACACTGAAAATGAAGTCAATAAGTGAGTTACTCATTGTTTGGTATATATTTTGTGTTTTTCTACAACGTAATTTTTGGAACCTGCATATAGATGCCATGAACAGCAAGTCTACGGTTAAGATCGTCAATAATATTAACTGATATTATTAAACAAACAGCAATGAAATACCAAACCAAGTGAGCTTTCGGGCGAAGATATATTTTCACACATGAAGAAGTACGTGCTGTGATCTCGTCGTCGATCTTAGCATTCTGTGTAAGAATAGCTCCAAGGAAGCAGAATTTCTCGACCTATTTCAGTGCTTCTCCACTGTGATGGACTGAGAGTATGGTGGCGAACGAGGCCTCGGCTGGTGTAGTACCAGTCTGTATTCCTGATGCTATGGTGAAACCATATCTGCAGCAAGCGCCTCATGAAAAGTTGTCAACAATGAACCGAGCATCATCGAGGTGTAAGCGATAACAGCGCAATCATACAGTAGATACTGTTATCTTCAAACGTGAAATGATCACTCATGCTATGTTTACATATAAAAATCAAATCAAGCCCTTCGAGGCAGTACCTTAGTGATTCAGTATTTCATTTGGTGTTTATAGCTCACTCGTGAAATATTTTTTTTCAACACTCGAAGAGAAATTTCGTATCTCCATTAGCGGTCACGTTCTATTATATAAAATGCTGCCGATTTATATAATAGCGTCACATACTACAATTAGAATTATATTAATTCTCTGTCGGCTTTCTTCTGTCAAATATTTTGTACTCATGGGGGAGAAAAACATGAATAAGAAAGTAAATTTCGTAAAGCATCCTGGTAGTTGTAGTACAAACGGCCATTAGGCAAGTCGCCTATTCTTCTCCCATTCTAGCTGTTCATTTAATTTTTATTCATTAAATCTGGACAACGAGTGTCAGATGATTGCCTTTGCATAGAGAATATCGCACGCTTCTAATTTTCACATGCAAGCTGCACACACAAACTTACAACAATTTGTTTCCGACTGGGGGTACAAAACAATGTTTGTTTTCCTCGATCCATTGCTTCATGTTCACGGGGTTGTCGAGTGCCATATCTTCTTGATTTCCTGACCACATGCACATGCAGTTCTTCTTTCAGTGTACCTAAATGAAGCACAAAAACTTCATTGGTTTGATCAAGGGCTTTTTTCAAATCGTGCCGACAAATCGAAGTTGAATCGTGAGGTGATCGGGCAAATGGCCCGATCACCTCACGATTCAACTCCGATTTGTCGGCACGATTTTTTGGCTTTGTAACCAGCTAGTTACCAGCCTCTCTCGAACAAGAGTCCGCCATCTTGAAGTTGGCGTAATGCAAAAGCAAAGGATGGTTTTGCGCCCAAAAAGGTCTGCATTAGTCTACTTTGATAAAACAAAGTTCAAGAAAAAAAAAGAATTTTACAAAGTTTTATACTTTTCAAAAGTAATTTTTCTTTTGTGTTTTTGATTGATAAACATTACTGACATTCATGGTTGCCAACCCTCCCGCATCCTGCTGGAGACTCCCGCGTTGTGCTTGGAACCTCCAGCACAGTGAAAATA
>JAOEHV020080919.1:0-16042 GCA_025447995.2 Isaurus tuberculatus
TGCCCGCTCGTGTAACCAATCAGAACACAGAATTCGCTTCATCTTGCCCGCTCAGCGAGCCTGCCATATAATAATTATTGTTATTATTTATTGCTTTGCATCCTTACCTCATCAAAGTTAGCATTGATAGCAGTATCCAGTACACACTGACAATGGGTCTTGTACATTATTACAAAAGTCTCAACCTGAAGAACAAAATGCAAAAAGTTATGTTTCGTAGAACAAATCAAGTTAGGGACTGCTCATTCAATATTCTAAAGGGGAGCTTAAGGCGATATTGTGTGAGCCGTTAAAATTTTTGAGTATTAAAAGGGGCTCAGAAAAATAGCAAACAGAAAAAAAAGAGAAGAGGCTTTGAAATTAAGACAGCTAGGTTCTAATACCAAATCAAACAATAACCTTGCTATAAACAGGCGCGAAAACAATTTTTGAGGACAAAACACTTAATGATATTTATAGGGAGTCAGATTGGCCTAGTAGTTCTCACCCACGTCTCCCACCACTACGTCCCCGAGTTGGAATCCTGGGGTTCGCATGTGGGCTGAGATTTGCCGATCTCAATCTGACTCCGAGGGTTTTTCTCTGGGATCTTCCGGTTTTCCTCCCTCCTTAGAATCGACTTTCACGCCAAAATCTGTGCCTTCGACCGCTTAAACATTAGCCTCTGGCTAGGGAGATTGGGCAACTACTCCCTGCGTGTAAAGACGTTAAATAAAGTATTTAGTTAGCATCAGTCTTTGTTCGTGATCAAGCTGCAATGGTTAGAACTTACGGATTTTGGGCTAAGAGTGCAGTTTCTATGGGTGATATGCAAGTTTGTGGCCATGTTATTCGGATCTGCCAGGCGCTGCAGATGCCAAAGAGTAAAAAGATACAGTTGAGAGGTCGAGGTCAATGTCAATGTTATTGTGACCTCCCCCATGCGGCTTTTCAGGTTGACAATTCAAATTAATACAGGATACAGTAGAGTAGAGGGTCTTAGATTGTCTACTACAATGGGTTACATATCCTTCAAACGTTAGGAAATGCCCTCAGTGAAACAGACAGTCCACAACACCCGGATTACTACCCTATTCTTTTTCGATAAGTATGTGGGTTCTTTTAAGTCTCCCAGTAGAGTATTGGGAGACTGTACCTAAAGTTTAACGCCCTTATCTTAGAAGACGCGAAGGTCTAACCATTTGTATATGTTAGAACAAAAGTAGCATCTTCTCCTCAATTATTTTAAGAACCTAAGTGTTTGTCCGGCCGGAATCGAACCCGAACCCGAGAGGCTGAAAAAACAGACAGTGCTTTGGGAAATGGTGATCCCCTGTATAGTAAATAGTGACCAGTCCCTTACGTCTCTCGTGCGTACCTTGTCAGCAGAAAAATCATCTGGGATTTCCAATAGCGACGGATTAGGGAAATCGGGTAATAGTGTTCCAGTTTTGGAACTGAGGGAGTATTTCCGGACAGCGAAGCTGTTTCCCTGTAATAGGAAATTATTTGATCAACAAATTGGATCTTAGCAGCAAAGTGGTTTATAAGGTGTTAAAAATTAAACATTTGACAACAAATAGCTCCAACAAAGGTGGGGAAAGACAATAATTCATTCAAACTAATTTATTTTTTCCCCACGCCATTATAGTATAAAGATTATAGATACTTACATCACTTTTGAGTTTTGATCCCGAAAACCTAAAATTAAGAACAACCAGAAAGTTTTTCAACCTAAATTTTTTTTCACTTAACATAAATACTATCATACTTGAACGTTTGGCACGTGATTTAGTCAGCCTAATGCTAAAAGTGATACCTCTAGATTTTGTAAAATCAACGTTGATGACTACTTCTCTCAAACACTACATTTCTCATTACCAACACCCTTCCCTGTCTCTCCCAACCTCTTATACACTGCCTATTATTACTACCCTCCGCCCCTGTCTCTCCCCACCTTACATACACTGCCGCATCTCCTTACACACCCAACTCCCACCCCCATATCCTAAATTTAGTTCTACGATTTTCTAGGTGCATGCGGGAGTTGTATCCTTTTTGTTTGAATGTTATATATTAATATTTTGTATTTAATGGTGCGCGCTTATTAAATTTTTAAGTTTGTGTTTTATGCGCGTGCTAGTAGCTTTTTGTTGTGTTGCGTGTACCGCGAATTATTAGTATCTAACGGTTTCTTCTATTTGTTTTCATTTCAAACGATGATAGTTGAGCATGATAGTAGATGATAGTTTCAACTATCATGTACATTTGAAAGCCAACTATCATCAACTATCATCGACTATCATTGAGTTTGAACATGCTCTTACTTTACTAACGTTGTTCAGTTACTGTACTCACTTAGTGGGTGGCTCCACCTGAATTGTTCTTAAATTGGTACAAGATTTAATGGAGCCGAAACCAATTGTTGAATTACGCATAATTTAGGTATCCTGCTGATGAACAGTAACTGATTTGCTATTTATTTTCAGCAACATATATAGTTTATGTCTGTTCAGTTATCAATTATCAATAAAATCCAGTCAACCAATGAGTTCACTTTCAAATTTTAATAAAAGGCGCTTTTTGAGCACTTGTGGCTACTGCAAGATGACATGGAGTGTGAGGAAATTTATAGTCAATCAATAGTTAAGAAAACTGTTTGAATCTAGTTTAGAATGTTTTATTTGTGCGTGCGTCCTACTGTTGTTGGTTGGTTCCGAAGAATGTTTCGAAGTTTTGATTGGTTGGGAAGTTTATCAGCTGACTGTTGATTGATTCCAAAGTTTTACGGGCTTCCTGTGGTATTTGGTGACTTGCCTAGGCTTCCTGTTGTGGTATAATAGATTTATTTACCCGGGCGACGACAAAGTGGCTACCGTCTATCGAAAAGGGTAACAAATTTTAAAACCATTACGATGTACAGTAAATTGTTAGCTTTAATCACATTATGGAAAACGTAGTTAATATCGTAAACCGACAAACAAAGGTACTCCAACCCAAAGCGAGCATTTCAGATTATTTCAGCCCTTAACATTATACACTTTGAGTTTTATAATAAGAATATGATTTCACAAACTGAATTCGTTTTGGTTTTGACAGTCAAAACTATGGGACAATGTTTTCTTTGCATAACAAAACCTTCTTTTATAAATAGTCTTTTTGTGTATAGTGATTCATCGTGTAAACTTTTCGGTTTGTACAAACACATAGTCAATAAAAGGGTAGGAGAAAAAAAAAATGGTAAACAGCAGAAAGTAGAATTTCGGTAAAATTTTTGCACGTTTATGAGTCTTTTAGGCAATTTTCAGCAAAAGACTTAATCTTGCTAACAATACTATTGGGTTTATTGTAGTACTTTTATCTACTTTGTGTGATAACTTTGCCGTTCAAATTTTTTCAGCGTCTTTCCTAGCAAAAGAATCAATGCAATAAAGAGCAAATGCACAAGTTAGCTTTGCGAAAAAAGCGGCGTTTTTAGGGCTCGTTACAAAAAAAAACTGTGTGCAGAGGCCCAATAATCGACTGGCTCTATAAATAATAAAACCTTTTTTTTGCTCAAACGACTTTTATCGCAAAAAAACTTGCACAAAAACGTTACAGCTCAAAATTCGTGGAACTTTCATCCGTGTCGGACATATGGTTTGGCAAAAGCAATTTTTCGACGCAATTTGAAAAATGTGCAGTTTGTGTGATCTTTGTTGTTCTAAGCTCATACAGAATAATTCTGACTTTACGCAGGTGTTAACAAGAAAACCCGCCGGTGTTAACCAAAGAATACTTTGCACTTTACATGCTTACATGTTGAGATTTGTTTTGGTAAAATGCTAAAACTTTTCAACTTTCAATTTCCGCTCTTTAGAACATCAAACATTGAAGAACAAAAAAGAGACGCTTTGCCTTTGTCTAGGTCAATAATTAAAGTTTAATCAACCGGCCTTGTAGCCCCGACTCAATTAAACCATAACAATAGACCTGACCTATTTTTGATCGATTTAAGTACTTCCTGAAATCTGTTTTGACCTGTCAATAAATAGTCAGAACCGGCCATGGACTGAAATGCAACAAGTGGGCAAAACGACTCACCGAGTCAATCCTTTACCCGAATATACCGAGTGATAGTATGCGGAGGATTCTTTGATTCCTATTCCGTAGTAATGATATCTGGAAAAAAGAGGATTATGAACAGTAAATCAAATGCTTTAAAAGGCTTTGTGAAGCTGAGTTAATAAAGACGTGGGCTTTATTACCATTTCAATAAGAACAAACAAACGCAAAAACGACGAACGCTTACTTTGAATGGCCGCGAGTTCCTAGTCGGCGAGTAGTTAGCTGTGGAAATTTCTGACGAATGGTCTGTTAAAAAGAATAATTTTTGAAAAATAAATATTAGCATTTCTTAATCTATCGGCTGAACCTTGAATGCTTTGTATGCAATTACGACTAAAATTTACAACTTCCTTGACAGAACGATTTGTTTGAAGTCTTTTGGTTTTAGAACTTTCAATGAAGTGGGTAAACACGAAAAACAATAAGTCTTGAAATTTTCCAGAACGAAAACACAGAGACGCTCAAAATAGGTGGATTAGATAGAAGACACATTCTATTCATAGTGATTTCAACAATCTCCTCAACAAGGTTTAGAGTCTGTCGCAATCTTTTTCGGAAGAAAAGAAAAATTGCGCTTTATATAAAAACTGTACTCTTTAAAAAATTCTCAGTCAGGATACCTGAAAAGAAAATCTTTGTTTTTAGTTAGAAATGAGTTGCATTTTTGTTACATTACAGTGCCATTGACTTAGGTTCGTTAAGAAAATTTTCACAATAAGTAAAAGCAAACAAACCTTTCCGAATGTTGCAGCGCAAGCGGCACCAATTTTGTTTCTCCTACAAAATTCAAGGTAGTGTGCGTATAATATACATCTTGGTAGGCAAACACCTTCGCACATCACATAATTTTCATCTAACCTGCAAAAATCATCGGAGAGGGAAAAAAAATTAAACAAAGTTTTAAAGCTTTTGTTCCACTGAACACTTTTTTAAAGAAATGACAAAAAAAATTGTAAAAAGTTTGTCAGTGAAATTTGTAAGTATGAAAAGCAATAAAGGTTTTTTTTGGTCTTTTTTGTTTGTTAATTTAAGCCTGTGCTTTTAATCGAAACATAATTTAGTTTACTGAAGGTAACACGTAATAACTGAATAAGGAAGACGTAAAAGAAGAAAGGAAATTGAATACCGGATAAGACAAAAAGAAAGAGCAATCTCGCGAACTAGCCATACTACTGAAGTACTGGAGAGGAAAACCAAATGTAATGATGAACAAAGAAGAGAATCCGCCATAAATGTTGAAAAATTTGCGAAAGAATCAGAGGTATAAGTGAAAAGAAACTGACATTTAAAGCAAACAAAGTAAAAAAATAAAGTTGCTTTAACTTCGATATAAAAAAACTTGTACATAGGTAGTTTGTAAGAATGCGGAAATTAATTAGTTGCACTGTGAAAAACGAGTGCTCTCTTTCTGCAGACTTTGGAAAGGGGTCGATACATCTGGCTACAAATTGGTGATAAAAATTGAAATTATTCAAAACTGAACAGTTTACTTAGTACAAGTGGCTAGAATGTTCTGGAGTACAAAATGTAGCTTCATACCCCCTCGGAGAGGTCAAATTTAATAAATAGATCAATAATAATCCAACTTGTTACAGTCACGTAAAAATACTAAGAAGTAAATTGAAGTCTGAAGCAAAGTAACAATAAACACTGCTTTTATTGAATTTTTCAAATTTTTATAATGAAAAGCATTGAAAATACACCTTTATCTATTCATCGGATCAAATTGAACTGAATTTACTTTCAACAATCTTTGAAAGTTTTTATAAAGAAAACTAAGAAAAAGTTCGAAGGGAACGAATATTTAAAAAACCATACCCAAAGCTGTCTCCAGCTTTGTAATTTTGACACAGGTAAATTGTTTGCTTTTTTACTTTTTAAAAGTCTATTTATCTTGATAAATGCGCTTTGGATCAAAGCGGACTATGAACGAATAAAGTCGAAAATGTTTGTTGAATTTCAAAATTTTCTAGAAGTTATATTTGAAGCACTAAACACAATTTTTGTGTCTACAAACCAGTATAGCAATGGAATGAAATGAAAATTCAAACAAGAGGCTAAAACCATACCGTGTTAAGTTGCGCACATTTAGTTTCTACAAAAACTAAAAGAAACTGAATTTCGCAATTGCACGTAATTTAAAGTCGAAAAAGTCTTTAGTTTAAGCCAACCATTGCTAGCAGTTGACCTAAGATGAACGTCATGAGTTAAAAGAATATGCGTGCTTTGACAGCCGTATTTGTTTTTCGCCGCATCCGATGTTGAGTGCGCTAGAATTAAATTATTTTGAGGCCCAGATATTATTTACTCAATTTGACGTAAGAACCGTCTCAATTTGTTTTTAGCCAAAAATAGAATCTGCAGCAAAAGCTTGGAATGAGCACAAACTTTATGGGCTTGTAAACCTCTTCAAAAACATCCTTTTAGTGTGAGAGTCAGAACATGTCCTTCAATTTTTGAAGAAAACATTTTGAAACGTATTTTCCAAACCAAAGCTCGCCAGTACTCTATAGTTGCTAATATTCTCTTTCCGGTATATTTCCTGGCCAATTATATCTGGTTTTCATTTAAAACAATGAATATAAAAGAAATTGACAATAAGAGCGTTTTTTGTGAAATGAACGCAAAATTAAATTAGTACGGCAGCGATAACAATTCATTTATAAAACAGATTCTATATCACAAACTATAAACAATAAAATTCAAAATGAAACTTTACTTTGCGCAAGTGACGGTTTATGTGTAATTTTATGCAGTTTTTTCACCGGCTCGCAGTTCGTTTGTATTGGTTTAAAAAGTTTAGCGCGAATTTTTTTTCAGTTTTCACATTTTTTCATTTAAAAACATTAGTTGCATGATTAAGCATCAATTTAAACAACGAAAACTCAAAAGTACAAACTTAGCATATTCAAACAACACATGCTTTCGTAAATTGTGAGAGAGAAGAAGGGTGAACAAATTTTTAAGAACTCAGCAAAGTAAGAAGAGTTGCAAAAAAGTATCAATTTACTTATCCAAGATTCTTCACTGCAACAGTTTCAGTAAAGAGTTCTCTATATCTTGCAGCGTGTTACATTAACAAATTGTTACTATCTTAATAAAACCTCAAAAGATGTTGCAAAGATTGCTCTTGAATGAAATCTAAAAGGAAACTGTTCTTCTAGCAGTAATAGATAGAAAAATACTTATTTAGGAAAGCTAATGCTATCTTGATGTTCTTTACAACTAGGGCTGTCAATTAAACGTTTCTTAATTGGGTCCATTGTTTACCATCAAGTAAAAAGTGAGTTTGTTTTTCTTCCAGAAACAAAACTAATCAATTTTTTTAAAACAAGATGTTTCCAGTTTTTTGTCTCGAACCCAATTTTTGCATGAGAATGGGCCGGCACATCCTTTCTCTTGGGCATGGAGGAAAAAAAATTAAAGCTAATTGTTTCGAGCTGTGAACCGATAAAATTGGAACGTTCTTCAATCTTTTTTGCAATTTCAAAACTAAATTTTGCTGTGAATTCAAATACAGTTCATAAGTTTAAGTAAACATATTTTTTACTGGCTTTTTTTCCCCTTCACTGCAAAATGTTTAATTTTAAAATTTGATGCCAAACGCGGAAACACGGCACGTATGAGGTATGTTAAGTTCTACTCTTATATATATCAACACGGACTAAAGTTTTGTTGTACAAACGAAATGAACGCTTACCATTTCAGTGTTTTGGAAAGCTGTTCCTTTCTAGATTTGCTTGAGCCCATGTTTCCTCGCAATGACTTTGCTTCTGTGAACTGGTTGGTCATACTCAAACCACCAACACCTATATCAAATAACATTTTTATTTGCCTGGACTTCACTGAAGAACAAACCATTTCCCTTTGAATTCGGTGTTGTCATCACTCATATTACGCTTTTCTAATCTCACTAACCCTCGGGTCGAGCCAAATGTACCGCTTTGTTAAGTAACGTAACACTTACATCTTTTCTTTTCTATTTTTTTCTTTTTTTTTTTTTTTGCACCTCTTTCTTGCTTGGGGGATTTTTCCGTCTCATTGCGTACATCTGTTCCCACGAATAGAATTTGTGTGTATTCTAAGCAAGGCCTCAATAAATAAATAAATAAAACCTAAAATCCTAATTGAGTTCACTGAAATTCGCTAAAAAGAAATGTTCCAGAACATTTAGAATGTAGGTCCTTTGTTTTGAGCATTTGGCCAATATTGCTTTACGGAAAGAAAAGCTACTCGCAAAATTTGTTACGCTTTAAAAATGAGGTTGATTTACGCAAACAGGGGCAAGCTGTTTGACCCTTGAGGGACTAAAGTGTGAACTTTGTAACGGAATGCCGTTTTTCATCTCTGCTTTTAATCTTTAGTACAGTTTGAAGTTGAGAATCATGTTTGCGTGCATGATAAAAACAAAACCACAAAATTATCTTCAAAAAAATTTTGTTTTCTCTTGAGTGTAATTACAAATAATTAAAAGACAAAGTACTAAGAGTTTGTTTCGGGCCTTTTAAGTATCTCAAATAGAGTACACGTCTTTTCTTCCTTAAGCCTTCATAGAACAATGCAACACAATGGCACAAGCGATTGCATAAAGATAGTGATGTTATTGTAGATTACGATGGGTGAATTCGTCCAACTGTATAAAAAGCATTATTCTTTTCCACGGGAAAGCGTGAGATCATTTATTATTGATTGCACGCAAAGGGCCCTGTCAGCAAAAATAAAATATTGCGCTCTACTTATTTTAGATTGTTAATTATTATTTGGCGGGGAGATAAAAATTTGACTTTATTTATCTGGCTTTAGCTTTGGACTGTGTAATTTAAAAGCTAACCCGTCATTTTTTGTCTGAAAATCGCAATTGTATGTGGGAATCTCTTTAACGGTTTACAGATGGTATCAAAATGAAATCATAGTTGAGAAGTTTGAAAAAGGGTTGTGTATAATTTATGAAATCGATTTGATAAACATACCTTCATATTCATTATTAATCTCATCGGCTAACGGTTCCTCTTTCAAACGCTTACACCTCTTTAATTTTGATTTTTGACGCTTATACTTTGAGTAAAGTGATTTTTTTGACGGTACACAAAGTGCAGATCGAGCCGACGTTTCGTCACATAAGCGCTGTTTTGTCCGAGTTGTAGGCATCGCTTATCTTCAAAAGCAAGACAGCTTCAGCAGGCCTTCCGCGTAAAAGCTTTGAATCTTGGGGTAATCCGTGCGATCAAGGGTTGGCGTTGAAGTGGCTGGAACCAACACTATTACATCGATACAATATCAACGAACTGCAGCGATTGTAGGCAAATGCAAATCGCTGTCAGATTATTAAGAGTCAAAGCATTTCCAAGCGTAAACAGAAGTGCAAATTTAAATCCACGGAGGGCAGCTAACAATGGATTAGATCTCTGTAAGTTGACAGGATTGAGAGTACAAGATTCAATTAAAGTAAACTACCCGCGAAAAGCAAATCAATTACGTCACTATACTTTATCAGTTCCTATCTACGTATTTCCGAGTAATTAAATAATCAATGGTTGATTCTGTATACCAAACTACAAAGCCAATCAACACGCGCGGCGCAGATCAAGTTTTAACCCTCAATTGTTTGTCGTGAATGGTCACCATAGAAATCATAACGGCAACAAAATAACAAAGTTTTGACTGATGACATTACAAACAAAACTCCCACAAATGTCACAAGAAGAACAACGAGAAGGAACCCGTAGATTGCAATGACAAGCAGTTTGTTGAATTGCATTTCAAGTCTGCGAAATCAGTTTTGAAAGCACAACTCCTTTGAAATAAATTGGATGAAGCGCCAATAGGATTGCCACGTGGGATTGTTTACAAATCCAAAAGTTAAAGCTTGCTTTTTTGTGGCGTTGACATATTTATCCCAAAGAATTCGATCATTATAAGCAGTTATGGTTCGCCTGGTTTAAGGCTTTTGCTAAAACTATTTTTGAAGAACTAAGCGTCGAGGGTGATAAGGACTTCCGCTTGGTTTCGTTTTGTTCTACACATTACTCTTGCTGTGCTAAGCTGACAAAAGATTGATTTGCAGTATCATTCTCCAAATACCGACAAAGCAGAAGAGCGTAGCGCGATCAAACAAAGCTTGTGTGGTCTACAAAAATTCAGATATTTTTACTTTCACCGGTAAAATAACCAAGTACGGGATATAAAGCAGGGTTGTGGTTTAGTGAGAAAAAAGACTTTTTTTCCTTTTTATAAACTTCAGATTTATCAAGGTCTTGATTCAGTAAATGTTTTGTCAGAAAATTTATAGTAACATATTTAAGCACAAACCCAATCACACTTATATAACTGACTAAAAATGAAAACGCACCGTCAAGAATCTAGAATGAGGCGGATCTAGCAGCACAGAAATTAAGAGTGTTGGGTGGGGTGGAGGGACTTTGTAAATCATTTTGGAGGAGGACAACACAAGCTCAACGGAATTCTTCCCCGGAAAATGTTTTCAGATCTCTCAAACAAAGTACATTTTCGGCAATAGTTTAAAAGACAAGCGAATTTTAAAAAAAATTTCACTCTGAAAGAGCTCAATGCCAAATTGGCTTTTACTCAAAGGAAGGCGGGAGGGGGGACTAACAGAGCAAAGACAAGGTTAAAATATTTATCCATTCTATCAATTTCCAATGTTGTAAACATATCAAAGAATGTTTTAAAAGCCCTACAAATAAATAAAAAAAATAGACTATGCACTGATTAATAAGTTTTCTTTCGTACTACTTTTCTAAACGGCGGAGTGGTTGGCGCAGTTGTAAGATCTCTGCCTCCCGACCCTACGGTCCCGGGTTCAACATTTGGTTGACCTTCTTTCGCACTAAAGCTCACTCAGCTTTCCATCCTTCCGAGGATGGTAAATGAGTACCAGCATATATGGACCGCATTAGAGCGGCTGCCAGAGGCACCTATATGTGCTTTCGGTCTGCTGGGGTTAAACTAATTATTGTAATGCGCCTTTGAGCATATTCATATGGAAAAGGCACAATATAAATATATCACTTTTAAAACTTTATTTTTTACTCTTTAAACGTTTGGGCGCTAGCAATCAATCAACGTCCTATTGTGAGTGGTAATTCAATTTTAATATTTAAAATTTTTTTACAGCTACTTGAAAAACTACTCTACTACTTTACTGTTACTATTGAGGTATTTATTAAAAAATTGTTTTTAAAATTTATCAATCTCGTCCCAGGGATTTTTTTATGGCTAAATTAAGGCAAAAACCCTGGGAACAAGTTTGGGATGCAGTATTATAAAAATCAGTTGCATGTTTCAATGCGTTGGTTCACTGCACGACAAACTTGTTTAACTAGAAGCAAGGTCACAACGGATTATCACGGCTTATACTGAACATTAATTGAAAGAAAGTTATATAAGACCGCAACTTCTTGTTTTTAAAAATAAAATAGCGCAGAATAATTGTAAAAATTAAAAGATGACATTCCATCGTGATTCCGTAGGACTGTCTCGAAGTACTTTAAAGCGTAGAGGTAATTTAAATATTTAAAGCGGCAATAATCCAAAATTTGCGCTCCACTCCATTGTGTATGTTGGTATTTCTTGATTTTTGTATGGAGATTTTTTTGATAATTAATCCAGATATAATGTACATTAACGTGAATTTGACCTGAAGGGCAACCACGATATTTTTAATTTCTATATTGACATGTTTCGGCAGCATCTATACTGCCATCATTAGAATGGTAGTGAGTTTAGATCTAAGCTAAATCCTTTTACAAGCCTAGTGGCCCATGGGGCCGGCGCTTATCTCCGGTTTCTGTAGTGCTAAGCGGATGAGAGTCCTTGACTCCCCCTGGACGGGACACTAATCCATCGCAGATTAGCCCCCAGCCGAAGCTGGTACTCATTTACCGACCTCGTAAGGATGGAAAGCTGAGTAAGCTTTGGCGGAAAAGAAGGTCACACAAATGTTCAATTGTCGGCAGAGCCGAGGAATCGAACCTGAGACCTTGTGGTTGGAAGGCAGAGATCTTACCAACTGTGCTAACCGCGCCGCCATGAGTTTAGATCTAAGAAAATACTTAAATACAGATAGCTTACAATGGAAAAATGAGCACATACAGATCTTGGAATTAAACAAAAGTAGAGAATAGAATGGCTTCGACAATCAATACTACCATTCTGATGACGGCAGTAGACGATTAGAGTATCGTGATTGTGTTTCTTTTAATTATCATATTCTGAATCACCTTCGATTACTTATTAAAAATACAGAGCATCAAATTTTTTAAAAATGTTTCATATTCCTTTTATGGTTAATAGTTATTTTCCACAAATTCCACGTGGTCAGCTACTGAACCCGAATTTTTGAACTTGACTGACAATATGTCCTGACGTCATCATCGTACACAGCCGATTTAGACAGGGCAATGTTTATCAAACAACGCATTAGAACAATAATCTGGGATAATTGTCGTCAGCGGGTTTCTTTATGTATGTCTTTTAAGGTTGCTATAGAAACTGCATAAAGAAGGAGCGCCTTACGCAATTGTGTTAATGAGGCGCATCCTTGTAACATCAAATTTGTAAAACACTGGAAATTTTCCGCTTATCTTTCACAAAAAGTTAACAAAATTATAACTGTTGAAATTTATCTAGAAAAAAAATTTGGTGCCTTTTACTTTAACCGTCAACAAGAATCATTAAAACAAGTTTCTGCTTATTATACTTTGTTGTGTAGTACTTCAGTAGCTTATATACCAAAATTTCTTGATTGAATTAGAATCATAAATGTGAAACAAAACAAAAAAAATTTGTTGTCTAAAAAACCAAGTGCTATTAACTTAAAGTGATTGTCTAAGCAATTTATACGTTTTACGTAAGTGCATGGTGGATATAAAAAAAGATGCTTTTTTCCAAAGTATACCACATTGTCAAAAATAGTGTCGTGGTTGATGATGTTGGCCAAATATCTGTCTTCTAGTCTCGAGCTCTAGCACAGCCAACATTTGAACATTAGTGTAACCTTATTTTTCGCCTAAAGATGACTCAACTATCCACTTTATTAGGCCGTCAAAACAAGTACCAACTTTGGCTGGAAGTTAACCTGTGATGGATTAGTGTCTCGTCCTGCAGCTGGGAGGGAAAGCTACGAACACAGATAAGCGTCGGCTCAATCACTTAGGGACTAGCTCGTGAAAGAGTTCAGCCGACCCACCTTAAGCGTCGTAATAAACGTAAATAAATAAACAATTTTAGTCAACGGCAAACTCATTGACATTAGGGACAAAAATTTAAGTTTTTAATCCATTAACTCTGCTTCGGAAACGCTTTTTTTTCGGTATTCTATCATTGGTTGTGAGGACAAACTTAAAAGTTTTTCATTATTCAAATAAAATTTTCAAAAGCAAACCATCGACTCTTTATAAGTAAAATGTTATATGCATGTGTTCTTATTTCTAGCCACATACCTTGCGTTTTCCCAAAGTAAAACTGGTCGAAAAGGCGACTTAAATCTGGATCCATTTCGTTTAACGCATGATTTTCTTCAAGTGGAAATGGCTAACTATTTCGGTCGAATGGTAGTAATTAATATATAATAAAGAGTTGTACTTGAAATATGTAAAACTAAGAGTATAAAGAGAGAAGTTTTATGCAAGCTACTTAGTACTCTCTTGATACCAGGTGTAAAAACGAGATTGCAGTTTGTTTTTCGCTCTACTATGACGTACATGTTTAGTTCAGGGTCATATGTTGAATATGAAGATGTCGACCTTGGCGGCTTTCGTTACCCCCGGGCGTTACCCAAGCGTTATTTTACCCTTTTCACGACAAGCAGTAAACAAATCTATGCAATTTGATTAGATGTTTTATCGTCCCACATAACTGTAATTAAAATCATGTTTGGAACGAAGTTTAATTTATTTTTGAATTTTAAAAGAGAGTTCACTAGTTTCCCCTAAACGTTGTTAGATTCCAAAAGGAATTACAAAGTTGAAGGAAGGCGCCGTTGCATTGGAACGGTCTATATATCGCAAGTTAAGTAATTACGAAATAGGAGGCAATAGTTTTCTATTTGACGCCTTCTTCAAGTGGCATAAAGTCTTCTAAGACATAAAATGAAAAAGTGACATAAAAAATTGCTTTTGCACCAGGTTTATTGTGACACTTGTTAATTTTAGCGAAACCTTTCTTAATCGTACTTTGCTTATGTTTTTCACAAGCTTAATCCTAAGTTTGAAATTTCAACTCATTTCTTTAACTGCGTCCTGCGAGTTTTTTTAATTAGTTTTCTATAGGAAGTTAGTGTCCCTTGTTTTACAGTTCTTTATGAAATATCTGATTTATCCTTAAATAAGTTAACACGTGGTCTTTGTTAGCAGTTCTTTAAGTTAAAACGGAATAACTGTTTCTGGCTTCTTTTGTAATTAGCTCATTAGAAGTAGGCGATGTCCCTGCTCTGGCCAAGGCTTTAAGTGGAAGTCGGCATTGCAGTTGGGAAAGCAGCTACTTTACCGATGGAAACTACAATCGAGGCTAGAGTAGGGACACCAGAGCTAGTTCCAACATGACATTTAACAAAAATATCGTTGCATGATGTTGATACAATTAACATTTCCCCTGATATCAGTTTAAAACTACCTAGTTTTCATGTATTAAAGTGCTACTAACACTAAAAATTTTTTTTGGATCAAATCATTTAACATATAATTTTAAGTACTTCTGCGAAAAAAAAATTGAATTTGGTTAAATAGTTTTTTTTCTACAGTGGCTCAAACTAGCAAAATTTGAAGCCATCGTGGTTAACGACCGCGTTCTCGGGGGACTGGGTTGTGACGTCATTCCCGGACTTTCTACTTTTGCTCAACGTATTATTTTATAACCACAAATAGGCGAAATGTAATGTACTTCTAAATCGAAAACCTTTGACTAACTCTTGTCCATCTTGGTGTGTTTTGAGCATTTTTTGATCCAAATTTGATGTCCGGGAATGACGTCACAACCCAGTCCCCCTACAACGCGGTCGTTGTCCATCAAATAGCGAGTTTCAAATGCTTATAAAAAATCGAGAATACGAGCGATTTTGAAAATTTTTTTTTGAACGATCTTATATTCCAAAAACTTTCAGTAGATGAAAAAAAATTTGGTGTTAGCAGCACTTTAAATTTTTTAACAGCTCTTACCCTGGTAGTCCCGTCACAGTATCTTAAATGAATGAACCCGAACACTGCTCTAATACTGTTACTGAATAAACGCGCACTGCTATCAAAGTCTGGCCTTAGCTGGTAATTCTTGCCCTTTTAACCCTGCAACAAGATTCCTTGCCGCCAGTACGGCCATATCGATCCTTGTCGCTTCTTCGGCACTCCCGATGTGTGGAAGCACAACTGTAACACAATAGACATACATGTCACTTAAACACAACTCCGTCACACAATCATTCATGCTGCGTTTGTCATTGGGACTACGGCTAAGTCTTAGAAAAACTCAACTAGCTAAACAGAAGAGGAACGCTTCCAGCAATTAGTTTCTGTTTTAATTAAATTTATACCTTGACATTAACTGTTTCGACAACATTACAGGCAGTAATTATTATTGTTATTATTATTATTTAAAATAACGGTAATTATTATTGAGCGCTGGAGCACTGCATTTTTCTTTCCAGGAAATCTTATCACAAGTATAGGTAGTACACGCGGGCTAGTTTCAAGTTCTTGCAGCCACTGCTTAATATGGGCATTAAGACCACGTGTGCGAACCCGAGCCCGATTTTTGGCTATGCCTTGCTGATGAGGCCTTATGAAGCCAAAACAGCTGTCCACGGTTGCTATAATTCAGACTCACTATCACTAACCGTAATTTCTCTATTAAGCCCCCCCCCCGCCCTCTCTAATAAGCCCCCCTCATTTTAGAAGCCAGAAATATATTAAGCCCCTCTCTCTACTACGCCCTCCTTCCCGCTCTT